>JAVCKT010023774.1:0-11768 GCA_032273925.1 Rhynchotus rufescens
TTAAGCTAAGTTTGATCTTTTAGCCATATGGCAACTGCAGTAGCATCCTGTGTCAGAAAAGTCTTTGAATGCCTAACAAAAAATGGCCACTAACTGTAATTAACATCAGACATGGCCAGCAAGCTGAAAAGTGATACCTACTGCTTCTTCTAAGGCAGAAAATAAAAATAAGTTAATTCTCTAATCATCCTTCATGGTATATTAGGTAAAATAAAACCTGTGCCTGCAAAAGAGTACAATAAGATTTAGAGCTAGAAATAAATTGTCCACTTATTCCTATTTCAGGGACTTTGATCACTTCAGCAAAGGAGTCACAAGTGGCTTTTATACAATCTGTTTAGAGAGCATAAGAGTTTGCTTTTGTCTTTTATTGACCTAAACATTGATTGAGTAATTTTGATCATTTGTGCATTTCTAGATAGATTTTTTTCAGATAAATTGGATGTTCAAGCAAGCATCTCTTCAGTGATCAAGTATTAAAATTTATCACAGTGCTGCACTTGACAGCTTTTAGATTAATCCCGATGTAGTTTGTGGATGAAAAGTTCAGCTGGCAGCATTTGAATTTCAGCTGTCAAAACTTCTGCAAGACCAGGCTGCCAATCACACACAGAAAAAAACAAAACAAAAAAAAACCCACACCATTGCACAAGGTCCTGATGTCACCCCAATGTCTAGTAAAGCCTTGTAGTGGCAGATTCTTTGATTACACAGCCCCCCTAAGGGTTAATTTCTTGCAACTGGGAAAATCAACGCACACATTTAATGTCCATATAGTGTTATTGAAGATATGCCACATGCAATCTGTGCCAGTCAGATTGCTGGACATTGTATTATTCCCATGGTCAAAAGATAGGACCCAATTTAGTTGCAAGCGTTTAATAAACGGAGGTACATACAACTTATCTGAAAAAAAATGAAATAATAGCTCACTTCTAGAGAATGTACTGGTGAAAAATGGAAACAACTATTACTCAGCTGCACTAAAATTCAACATGAAGTGGAAAATGTTTATTAAAAAAGCACAAGCCTAAATTAATATAAGGGAAGATGCTTAAAGCAAATTTTTTCTTGTGTTCCCTTATATCAATACGAAATGTTTGCCTAAAGCTGTACTCCGTTCACATTTTCCAAGAAGGCAGTGACATGACAAGCAGTTCAAATGCCATATCTAGCCTTTTTTTTAACGGTGGGAAACACATTGGACGTACACTGTCTCATAGTAGCCATTTGGGGTCAGCAGCAGCATTTGCTTTTGACTGCTGTGCCTGAAGTCAAAGTCATTGGTTACCTGATGGTTTTTCTCAGGATAGAATGAAGCACTTTGATTTCTTCGGAATGACTAAAACTAGGCAGGTGGCCTCCCAGGGCTTCACAGAACCTTTCAGCCTCTTCCCACGTCCTGGTCCTCAGCACTCTTTCACTGTGGAAGAACTTCACAAGAGCCAAAAATCAGAGTGAAGAACAGAAGATGCAACACCACTGCTGAAGTGCCTGCATGACTCAAATATGACTGTACTGTGCAGGAATGAGTAATAGGCATTTCCACAGGGAGCACACTGGACTTTAAATTTGACATTCTAACAGTCATTGTAATTTTTTAAGTTTTGTTTGGCAATAGTGAGGCTATAGCTAATAACATTTATTTCAAATGCTCTGTGCTCAGTATGACAAAGTATCTGTTTTCCTTTACCAGAAGTATTTTAGAAAACACCACCCATTCCAAAGCTGCAAGACAAATTACAGGTTTTACAGGATGTAACATACACCTCAGCTAGCACATTCCCTTCATCCCTCCTTCGCCTTGTGTCCGAGGCGTCTCTTATTAGCTGGCTGTGCTGCACCTGCGTGCTTCGTCAGTAGGAGTTTGGGAGAACCTGCCAGGGCCAGCTGTCACATCCCATCAGCGGGACTAGGCCAGGACTAGGGACTAGGTCGCATCTGCTGAACATCAGCTAGATCCATCCACCACTCCGCATCCTTGCCTGCGCCCTTGCTTTTCAAGCGAGGTTTCTTCACTTTGCAGCATGAGCTGCTTCCAGTACAAGGTGGTATGGGAAAATAAATATCCAACAGGAATAACATTTTACCTTGTAGCAGGCAAGGCCAGATCCATTGTGCCACCCAGGAGGACAGGGGTCAGTTGGCTTTGGGAGCACTTCTGGTTCCTTGGGTGGACCAATGTATTCTTTGCAGACAGAAAATGCTTTAGTGATTTTGCAGTCTTTTGTTTCCCACTTTCCAAGAGACTTCCCACTGGACATGGCCACACATCCTCCAGAAAACTCTAAGATAGAAGACAACAAAAGGAGCATTTAAAACTATTGATTGTTTTTCTCAAAATAAGTAAGTTTCTGAATAACTACTTTATCTCAGTCTTGGGAGTCCTTTAACAAGGTACTCCACCATTAGTTCAATGTCAAAGGATTATGATTTTTTAACTGCTAAAATTTACCTGGTTGCATTGAATTCCAGTTAGTGTATGTCACAGCTTCACTTTTTTCCCCATCCACATCACCCCAAGAATATATTCCTGATTGGCTAATATCTTGCAAGCCGATCCAGAAGTACTTTTCTTCAACTTTGCTGTATTTTCTGATCAGATTGTTTATAAATTCTTGTTCAAATCTGAAAATGCACAGATTAATTAATGTCAATATTCAAGGAATGTCTGAAGCTATCAGGTCAATTTGAAAAACAGACACATTCAACCAATAACTCCAAGTGGTTGTCCAGGCAGTCCTATATGGACTGTATGCTACATTATTTACTCTAGGGTAAATATTACCTTCTATTATGGGGTCAGCAGGCTGGGAGATAATATGCTTCCCAGAAGGCTCAATTCTGTAGGGATTTGCTTGTTTGTTTTACAGTGTGCAGCTCACAGAGGTCTTAATCACTGATTGAATCTCCAACATCTCACTGGAAAATACACACAGAAATCACAGAGCTGTACTTTACCTGCTCCTTATTGTAAGATTGCACTGCGCTCCAAACGATACTTCCGTTTTATAAATCTTGTAACAGAAGTTTCCATGCCTCTCCGACTCCTGGTTAGAGAATAAAAGACATGTTTACACATTACAGCCTAATTTAGGCATCATCATCTCCCCTGTCCAAGGAAGAAATCACTGCCAGCACTGGCTGCTGCCTGAGAGCTGACATGCTGTACACAAAACAAACACAGTGCATCAGACATCCATTTGCTCAGTTAGGGAGGAAATGAGATATAAGGGATATATATTCCATATCCACATTCCAGATGGGAAACAGAAAATGAAACTCTCAAATTCTAAATTCCAAGAAAGAATTCAACCACAGGAATAAACTACAGCACTGTTTTAGCTCAACTGTGCGCAAAGTCTTCTGATTGCTCTGTGCATTTAGAAAGGGACACAAGGGTGACAGCTAGTCCTGTTCAAAACAATAGGAGTTTTGATGCTGTTGCACCAAGGCCAAGATTCAAACAGAGGAATGATAAAAGGGTGACATTAGTGTTTCGTTACTAAAAAAAGACAAAACAAAAAACTTTCATATATAGAAAATCTGCAAACTTGGAAAATGAGCAATTTTCCAATCTTTTCCCCCACATTTACAAACTGAAATTTCAAAGAATATTAATTTTATTAAAATTTGTTACCTCTGGCCTGTTAATGCCAGAGCATCGAAGAAAGCTATAATTTCACGTCCTGACAGTCTCTGAAGAGACACAGTAAAAACACTCTCCAGTTGTGCAGAAAGATGGTGCACAAGTGTGTTTTCCCTTGCACATTGAAAAAGGAACCGAAGAACTTTAAAGTATCTGGTAAGACCACCCCAAGACTGTTTAAAACAGAAAAGAAGTTTGAAAGCCTCATTTATGCTTTAACACGTGTTATACTAAACAAAGCAAAATTGTACTCGAGACAAAGAACAGAGATGGAAGCCAAGTGAAACAAACAGGAACCTATTTTCTTTAATCAATCTCCACATATCCTTATGTTGCAAAATACTTATCCTAAATTCAGAAGTGTATTTAAGCAAAAACTACAAAGCACTAGTTATCATTTATCTACTAGAAAAAGCTTTTTAAAAGAATTTTAACCAAACAGATAAAACACAACATCTCCTGGCTCCAAACTCATACTTCCACCCATGAACAAAGTACTAATATACCCAGTGTCTGGTTCAGAGAAGATGAAGGGTAACAAATTTGTGTATGTATACATTGTATACCCTATGCATTGTACATGAACATGTATATCCTTTTTAAGCTAAAGTGTGTTACTGATTTTCTTTTAGAGATTAGCAGGCAAGAAGATAGGGGAAATAAATAACTTCATGCAGACTTTTGGATCGAGTAAAGACAAAAAATAAATTTTTATTACCTCTTTCAGTGAGCAACTTTTATTCGTTTTTGTTTCATTCAAAATCTCTCCTCTTTTTTTGCATACATACTTCAATTTTTCTTCACAGGATTTGACTTTCCACCGTCCCAACTGTTAACAGTAATGGAAAAAACAGGTATTTCAAATTCTGAGATCCTCCTGCTTCCACAGCGCAGCATTTTCAGGTGGGTAAAAGCAGATTGCCGGGGTTCCTGGCAATAGTGGTGGCAGGAACCCTGCAGGTGGAATGGCCTACATGGATTACATGGACACGTGCATGTGTTGGGGGGCAAGAGAGAGCAGGTGGCAGAGAGCTGGCAAAGCTCAGATCACCCACAGAAAGAGCAGGAAAAGGCCGGGATGGTGCTGACCGAAGGGCAGAGATGCAGGGAGACCTCAGCTTGCAAGCAGCGGCTCTGGAGAGAACAGGGACCCATTAAGAGCCAGGTGGAAACCACACACTCTTGTGCCATTTTCCAGTGCTGCCAAGAGAACAGGATGCGGTCCCTGACTCCCTCCTCCTGTCCTCAACCTCCATCCCTTGTCCTCTTCTCTCACCTAGGTGTCACAGGGACAGCCCAAACTGGGCCTGGAGATGACTGAAAACAGCTTTTGCATTGAAAACCCGGCACTTTCTTCCTAGCTCTGTGCTCCAGACACGCAAGGATGCGATAACACAAACGCGGGGTGACAGAGGTGACCGGCTGCCCCAGCAGCTGCAGGCTCAGAGCTGGGAGCACCGGGTTTTTTTAGTTCCAATTATTTGTGGCAAACAACCCATGCAGACAAACCAGCAAGCAGCGGATAAATAATGTTAAGAAGTTTTCTTTGAGGATTTTTAATGAAGACATGGCTAATTTATCTGGATTTTAAAGACTATTCTAGAAGTAAAATCAGCTAGCTAATTTTCTCTCCTCTTTGCTTTCACACACATCTACTACTATGATGAAAAAAGACATAACAAATCAATACTTTATTCCTACCTCTCCTGAATATGCCACACAGTTAGGAGTGCTGTTAAAAGGAACTTTTGGTTCATTCTGATCCCAATAGGTAAAAAACACAGTTGAGCCATCTGACCATTTGAATAAGGTTGGTACACCTTCATTCCTGAAACCCATCCACATTTCCTCTCTCACATCTGTAATTTAAAATGAAGACAAAACTATAGTTTCAGAATAATAAACAAGCTAACTGTACAAGAATATGAAGTCAACTAAATTATTTTTTTAATCACTGTAATGAGTAGAATAAATGCTGCCATTTTTTTCTTACAGTGAGAATGGGGATTTGAGTCATTTATCTTGTTACCAAAATTACACTTATGAAGGTAAGTTTTATACAGAAGGAAACAAAAAATAGTGAAAAGTATGAGAAATAATAAACACACAAGGATAAAGAAAAAGAAACCCTCATTCAAAATCTTATTTTACAGCGTAGACAGAAATATAACACTACAGAACACAAACAACCTCTATTAGTTCAGTGACTCAGCAGTCAAATATTGACCTAACTATCTATAATCCTCTCTGAATGAGAAAAATAAACACCAACTATTAGGAAAACAGAAGGAGGTTAGTCCATTAAGGTCTAAAAATAAATAAAATAGATGAAACCAAATTCAATGGGAGCGAGGGGGAAAAAGGAGAAAAAAATAATGCCAAAGTATGTAACACACTAAAGTCAGTGCAATATTGCCTCTGAACGGGATGGAGTGACATGGCTCCACCAAGCCTCTATCATTTTAGTTAAACTGTTGATATATTAATTTCAGTCTTTCGGGTGATAATATTTGCTTTTCTCCTCCTTAAGAGCTAACAGAGAGGGAGTGGACCTGAACACGGCACAAGCCTGGGTACAACCCTGGCCCGAGCTCCTTCACGTAGCCGCCGGAGGTTACAACCACCCGGAGCACGCGACACGTTTTGCAACGACAGCGCTTGGCGTTCGACCTTTATGTCCCCACTTACCTCTGTGAAGCTCGGTAACAACCAGCTCGACATCTGCTAAGGACTGCACGCTCATGAGGTCGCCCTGCTTGGCCTTGCACAACGCGTGCGCTGCACCCCAAGGTGCCTCCTTGTTTACCAACAAGTAGCAAAAGCCGTTGTGGGGAAGCCAGCCCGAATCACAGCGCGTCTCCAAGTGTCTCCAAAACTCTGACAGTAGAGAGAAACTGAATTAGAGGCTTTTGTTTTAACACTGAATAGTTCACTGTGCTTTTGTTTCTTCCTCCAATATTTTAAATCTTACAGCACCTTAAATACAGCCAGAACACAGCAGAACGTGTTCAGAGATAAACAGCACAGCTCTTCAGTGCTAATGTTTTGAGACAGCATCACACTACAGTGAGGCAAATACTCTTGACTGAGCAGCATTATGGGGATTAGCAAGATTTTGGAGCAATGATGTGGGCACAAGAAGAAAGAAGTTAGCAGGAGTGAAAGTAAAAAGCTGGAATTTATTCTGGTTTAGTGTAAGCAAAAGGTTCAGAAGTAATTGGAGCAAGATTTCAGAGGCAAATAGAAGCAAAATGAGTTACTTCATTGCAAGGCAGCAGCTTCAACAAAAAGTTGGTTGTTTTGTTCTGGCAGGGGTTTGCACTTTCATAGTGCATTATTATCCATATGCACTGCAGTACTGTGCAAAAGGCTAATTCTGTATAGCTCATAAGAAAACAAACCTTTTTCTTCTAATATTAAATAATTCAAGAATTCAAAATATGCTATGTAAGCTAAGTAAGGTATATATTACAAGCCTTTCTGGTTCAAGACATGGTATAAAACACACCAATCTCATAAATGAACACCAGTAACACCTCCACATCCCCAACTGAGGGGTCAGAAAACAGATAAGGATGGTTTTCTGACAACTAATTTTCTAGCAATCATTTGTAAATTTGATGCAGCTTAAATTAAATGTAAACTACTTATCCATTTTCTTTTCTCCTCAGTAAAGGCATGAAGCTACCCAGGGGACTCCATGATGCTTTCCATCCCCAGGATGCTGCTTCCATCCTCTCACCCCAGTTCTCCCTACATGCAAGGGCAGTTGCCTCTTTCAGTGAAGATTTCCCCCAAGAGCTCCACAGATGGGTAAGGTGAAGGAGTAAGGGGTAAGAAAGGGTGGATAAGGCAGGAGAGAGGGCAATGGACATGGAAAGGGTCAGACATCCAGGTGTAGGTGATGAGTCCAGCAAGTGGATGCCGGTAGATGTCACAGCTGGACAGCAATTGTGTGTGTGGAAAGAGGCAGAATAAAACCTTGTTTTGTTTTGTTCTTCTCATTCTGCTAGCAACTGCCATTGCAAGATAAAATTAATGGGCCAAGTAAACATTAGACACTGGGCCAGTTACCAACAGAGGCAGACTCGGCTTCCAGTGCTGGGCTTGGTATCAAAGGATAGTAAGGTCACTTAACGCCTTGCATTTCAAGGCAGAATTTGATCTAAACTGCAGGTTAAGTCAAATTTTATGTCCAAACTAGGCTAAAAGCAGTTTAGGAAGGTACAAGATGCAAAAGCCAGTTGCATACTTCCCAAGAACATGAAAGAAGGTACAAGGCATAGATGAAAATACTACAAAGAGGGCAAATGAGATATGTTAGGTGTGTGCTGGGAAATATAGAGTATGAATGACAAAACTGAGAAAAATGAAAGGTGTTTGTGATGCATCATCTTGATATCTGAGAGTTTGGTCCTTATCTGCTTAAATACCTCAAGTCACCATGAAAATGCTTTAGTAAAGCTGTCTAAGCAGTTTTGGGAAAGGGAAAAAAGGACTTCACAAATTAACATTTCTCTCATACTGACATATAAAAACAAACACATGCAACATTTTCCTACCTGGCAATTTCAAAACCTTCTTTAATGACTTCTTGCAAATATAGGGAAGTGGAGTCCCACAGTGGTAACTCTGCCACTGACCCGAGGTGGCATTCATCCCCACACAGCTAGTCTCATCCAAAGGGGTCAAATTCTGCATATCTATGTACAGAAGGAAATAAAAATAGAAGAGCACAAGTTATCTAACAGTAAGTTATGCAAGGCATCGTTAAACTGTTCCCCCTTTCTTTTTTTCAAATACAGGATATATAAAAGAATAATGATATAGAAATACTTCACATATTTTGTCATATTATAGCACCTCATATTTGAAGAACATGCTGTAAATGAAGGCACCTGTCCTACCACAGGTCCCTCACAATGTTTTGGGAGAGAGAAAGCTACAGAATCAAATAATCCAGCCTCCTATTCCAATGTTTAATCCTATAACCATGAGGAATGTACTATTTACAATACAACACGCCCTTTGGCTTAGCACTTTCCCAGGCTAAGCATATCTCAGGGGAGAGCCCTTTCTGCAGCCCTCAGTTTCCTTTGGGAGTCCTGGTCCAGCCCCACTCCCACTGCAGCTCTGCACGAGGCACAAAACTGACAATATTGCAAAGAAGAATTATTTTTGTAGCCCCTTTCCATTGCTACCTATTGGCTTTCTCTTTCAGTGTACCCCAAGGCAAATCCGTCCTGAGCCCTGCAAAGCAAAAGCTCCTCCTCATGGGATTCATCCAGCCTCAGCAGAAAGACTCAGGGAATTCCTAACTGCTGACGTGGGAGAACATCAAGGAGACAGACCCTGACTCCTTGCACTGGTGCACAGCAGAAGGACAAGAGGTAATGAGCACAGTTTGCAGCAGGAAAATTCCTACTAGATATTAGTAATATATTTTTTAAAAACACTAAGAGGGTAGTCAAACACTTGGTCAGGCTAGGTCAGACCTACATCCTAGGAAACATTAAAATGGGACTGGACAAAGCCCTGAGCAACCTGATTTGCATGAGCCAGGAATGAGACTAGGAATTGCCAAAGGTCCCTTCCACTTAGCATCATTCAATGACTCTGGGAACCCAGTTACAACATATCTGATAGATAAAACATACTTCACACACTGACTTCCCCTGAAGTAAAACTAATTCTTTTATTTGTGTGTGTGTGTGTGTGTGTGTGTGTGTGTGTGTGTCTTCTTAATGGTATTGTGGTTACAATAATCTGCTTTTGCAGCCATGAAAGTCTCTACTTAGAAAAAAAGAAATTAAAAAAATTAAAGCCTCTGTCAATACGGAAAAGAGAAGCTTAACTCAAAGTAAATGTTAATCACAGAAAAATCATTTAGCATTATCCACCACTTAGCTTTCACCAGTATCCCAAAGAGGACAAATCATCAAATTCAAACCTCCCATCCCTCAAACTCAGGATAGTCTAATCTAGCTCTGCACACAGTCCTACAGCATTGTAGGAGTTGCAGAAGAAGGAGCATCCAATAGTCTAAGTTGCAGAGAAGTCCTTAAACTTTCCAAAGGAAACACTGTATTTTGAAAATCCTACAGAAATCTCGTTAAATCTTTCAAGAAAGTAACAGAAATCACTTCTTATTCCACAGATTTAATATTACATGCTAATTTAAAAAAAACAAACAAATTTAGCTTGAAAGGCAAGCCATTATCAGTTTCAGTATTCCTGATTATTATTCCTCAAGGATTCTCATATGTAAATAAGAGGTTTCCAAAGATTTTCTACTTCTTTCATTTCCACCTAAAAACAAATTCAAGCAAACTTTACATTTAAAAACATCTGTCAAGATTCTGTGTAATGGCAGCTCTTGCACACACCTCAGTAGCTGTAATACTCGCTGCAAGTCAATGCATTCTGTCAGCAGGAAAATTAGCAACAGAATCTACACCTGATAAATAGGATCTTTGAGATCCATTGTAAGTTGTGTCTTTACTAAGGATTTATTAATCCAATCTTCAATAAATACAGAATGAGTACAGACAGCAAGTTTTATTGTTTAGGAAGAAAGGATATTTTTCAACTATTATGGGAAATGGAATAAAAGTGTTTGTTTTGATGAAGTTCAATGGGAAAACAAGCAAAAAAACCCCAAAACCCCACAAAAATAAATACCAGTTTGTACTGTGAATATTGTTAATATCACCAGAAACATCATTACCTGGATGCCAGTTGAGAAAATTCAAGGGTTTGTGATCTGACCACTGCCAACCTCCAGAAACATCCAATTGATTTAAGCCAATCCAAAACATCTCAGCAATGTCATCCTTACCTGGAGATGTTTTTGAAAGAAAATAATTAGTATAAACTATCTCTTATTGGTCACTTTTAATTTTAAAATGTCACCTGAAAAGGCTTCATCTGGGAAAAAAAATGCTACTATAATCATATACACAATTTTCTTGAGCCAAGAAGAAATTCCTCACATTTACCCATTCATGTTTCCCATCTGAGTGCCTTCAAAGATTTATCAGTTTTTTCTCAGATTCCCCAAAAATTTAATTTCTCCTGGTCAAGTCTGAACACCAGTGAGGATGATTTCATGACAACAGAGCAAGCTATGAACATGCTGCTAAAAATAAATAAATAATAAAATAATAACAACAAAAACACACCCTACTCATTAGGTTTATGAACAAGAGCCAGCCACTATAACGAAAGCACATAGCTAAATTAATCTGAGTTTAGCAACTCTCTTTTGCTATGCAAATTAAAGCAACTTAGGATTTTAAGCCTCAACAAGTTTCAACACAGAATTTGAAGTCTGAAACTAAAATGCTATCTTCACTTTATTTGTCAAGATTTTCTGGTATTCTCTTATGTCAGTTACACCTACCTTGTATGTAACTTAATTCAGTTGCATCTTGAATACTAAGTAGATCTCCCCCTTGCCTTTGACATGAAATATAAGCTTCTTTCCAAGAAAGAGCAGACTGAGTATTAAACTGGTAGCAACTTTCAGAGCCCGGATCATGTTCCCAGATATCATGACAACCATCCTCTGCTTAAAACAAGAACATGACACTTGTAACTATAACTACACTGAAATGGCATAAAGTTAAAAAAAAAAAAAAAACATAAACAGAGAATTTGTATACATATTTATATTGAAATCATATGTACTGCAAAGTAAATGTGCAAGGACTGCTCCATCAGCAGTGTAAAAGGAATCTATTTTACAGAGTTTAACAGCAAGGTGCTACACCAAGGTGGAGAGCTATATATACATGGAGTGACAGAACTTTTTTAGGGCATCTATTTAGAAAGCCAACGTGCCTGGTTGCAAGCAGAATCCCCATTTGCCATCACGAGCGTAGTCTTCAGTTGTGGAGCACCACTTGCCGCCTCCGTGGGCTTCATCCTGAACACAGTCGTGATGCCAGCTCTTATTATACAGAAAAGGAAACTCGCAGGGTTTTCCATAGGAGTTTCCATCTCTGGTATAAATCTCTAGGAAAAAAAGCAAGCAAAGAAGTCAGTAAAGCCACTCCGGGGTGGAAAGGGCTGCAAATAAATGTTACTGTTTGCACAGTAACAGTTAACTTTGAGGTAG
>JAVCKT010023775.1:0-16006 GCA_032273925.1 Rhynchotus rufescens
CTGTTGATTTTTTTTGTGTCCTTTGCTTATTAACATTAGTATTCTTCATAAAATCTGAATACCAGCAGCTACACATAAGTACTGTGATATTTCTTCACTATTACGATAATTCTAGAATTGAGCATGCAGAGTTGAAGAAATTGGTAAATTTTTCATGCACAGGATTACACCTGGAAAATTTAAGAATTCCACAAGGCATTGGAAGGAAAGAATAAAGAACAAGTGTTATTTTGTCATGTCTTCCTCTCTTTTACAAATACTCAAAACCTGGTACCAAGAATATGTTATTTCTTGCAAACTCATTACATATGAAATCATGAATATTTGAAAAAATTTTCTAAAGTAAAAAGAAAATGTTCACCTGCATGGTAGATCTCATGCATGGGAAGTCCAGGGGAAATATGCTCAACAACTGCACATTCTTCATGATTACTTTGAGAAAAGTATTGAAAAAGCACTGGATTTGCATAGAAAATGAAGCACCCACCACAAATATCACATCTTTAATAACATCACGTAGTCTAACACAGCAGCATTTGATTGAGACAGATGTATAAAATCCTGCAAGGGTCTCTGTAAATAAAGCTTCAAGCTGTCAGCAACTAAACTAGGTTTTCAGCATATACCACTTATGCTGGACTACTTAAAAGGGTGAATTTGTGGATTCCTAAGACAAAAAATACAATAAAAGTAGGGAAGCATTGGGAACCCAAACAAGATTATTCTTCAAGCCTGTGATAACTGTGGCCTTATACACTGAAACAGATACAATGTCCCATCCAAAATACCCAGCTGAGTAGGTACAGAGCAAGTTCACCAAGTGCTACAGGGAAAACACGGAAAGAAGAGAAAATATGCTAAAACTCTACGGGCAAAATCCAATTCACAAAGAGGAAGAAAACAAAACAAAACACAAAAGAAGACCTATTGATACTGCAGAGGAAAATACGATAATGGAAAAGGCCCTGCCTAGGAGGTCATAGGCAATAATGTTAGCAAGAGAGAACATTATGTCAAAGGTTGTACATGACAAAACAAAGTATAAAGGCATCATATCATGGAATTAGGCAATGACAGGGGATGAGATTTTGCATGTCCACCATTAATACAACACAAAAATAAGTACATTGTATATAGAGCTCAGGCTAGCATCAGATTCAAGGGTATAGAAACAAAAAGCAATTGAGTGCAACTAGGCCGTAGAGCATCAGCGACTGCAGTGACCTGCAAATACTTGGGTTTTTTGCAAGAAAAAAAAGGACAAAAAAACTACAATATTGTACTAACCTAAGCCAATTTAAAATTGACAAGGCACAAAACAATAATGCTACAAGGTTTATGCAAACTATAAGCAGAATGCAGACCAAAAGTACAAAGACCAACTACACATAGTAAAAATATGACACTGCTAACAGCTGAAACAAGTGAACTTACAAAGCTAGAGAAATAATTAATAAAATACATAAATAAGCAGAACAAAATAATTCAGAGCAGGCAATATCCCTATATCAAAGCTGCTAAAATTACTAAGCCGTATTTGAAAGCCTGGGATGTTTTCCAAGGATATTACACCTGGAAATAAATTAAACAATTCAACCAGTACAACACCTGTCTTGCAAAACACCCATTGAATTAAAACAAAGAAACAAACAAAACAGTGGGAGCAATAAAGTAAATGGAAAAAAAATACAAAAACACAGCATTGCTAAATAATTAACAAGATCATCATTGAGAATATTAGGCAAGTGCAAATCTGCAAAGATCCAAGGAGTTACACAAAGTACTGAGGCTAGCTAATTACCAGATACTTTGCTTTGCAGAAGCTGTTTGATTTAACGAAATCTATTATACTTTAAAGATGGATACTAGCAGGATTAGTGTTAGTTGTTCATCTCCAAGACTTCTGCTGGCCAAAGATTCAGGATACATAGGTTATCTCTCCCTTTACTCAGCATTTACCTATTGAAATTCTCAAGACATATTGACAGTACATGGAATATCAAGAAAAGAAAGCCTGTAGAGAGCAGTTAGTGGTTTTAGGGTCAATATTTCCAATGGGGCAACAGGCAAAAACTTCAATCTGCATGCTAAGGAGGGAGCAGGCTGCCCTCTTGTCCTGAGCAGAGCAAGACTGCAAGACTGCAAAATCATGAATATAATTCCAAGATTACGGGCATACCAGATGCAGAAACCTCAGCAACATTGTCCATGTCAGTCATATGGCAGCCCCAAGATAGGGCATGGAAATGATCCAGAACTGCCCTACAAAGATCTACCTGTGCTAACATCACCATTCAGTTCAAACTGTCACACACTGCAAGAGCAGCTCCACCAGCCACTTGAGAGCATCTGAATCACTGAGATTATTTGGACATACAAATTGCTCCAAATAGGCAGCAAAATCACTACACTGCTTTCATATAGCTGAAAACAAAGCTGTTCTCAGGAATATATTGATCTAGAACAAAATTTTGTATCCCAAAAGTGCTGGACTACAATAAATAACTATTTTTTTAGATTCTGGGGATGGACATGATGCTTATGAAAAGCTAGTCAAGCATCAAAAAGAAACAATGACTTTTATAGCATCAGGATCTAGACTGAAACAGGAATGGGGTTTTCCACAATAAACCACATATAAAATGCTTCATTATTATAGACAAGTCAGACTTTTATCAAGTAGATGAACTGACAGACATGCCTGTAGTGACCATCAGAAGCAAAGCAATATGGCATGTCAGCAGTTTGATGGCAGAACTGGGTTTCCTGGCAATGCATTCCTGCAATTTTCCTGGGAATGAAAGTCGAGATTCATCATATTATCACCACATCAGTCGGTCAAAAAGCAAAGCTGAACCAGCATTATAGCTTCAAAGCTTCTAACAAAGACATCTGCTTAAAAAATTACAATACTCATGACAAGTGATTCTTAAGTGGAGAGGCAGTCCCATAGAAAGCACAGTAAATACTCTGACCTTAAGGTATATATGCCCAGTAATGCTTGCACTGTTAGTAGAACTGCTCAGAGGTGCAGGATAGCACTTGGGAATTCTGTTTCATTTTGGAGCTAGATGCTTGCAGTATTTGCAGGACCACACACATTTAATCTGTAGTTATGTAGAGTAAAACACCTTAAAATGAAATAATTGAAGGAAGCCCTGAAATGCACAAAGATAAGGATAAAGCCAACAGGACTGTGGGAGATAATAGCTATCTGCAGTAGTAAACATGAACTGAGAACAATTCATGACTTGTGATAACATTTACTGGGAGAAAATAAATCAGATGAGGAGAGTACAGTTGAAAGATGGAAAACACATGCACAGGTAGACAGAAATAAAGAAAATATAAAGAGCCTTTCGTTATCTTCACCTTGTAATTGAGATAATGCTTGTCGTTAATGATGCACCCTCAGCGTGGCTCCTGCACTTAGCTGCCAGGCTGTACCTACGGCTCAATAACATCTGACTTTATGGATAGAGCTGCCTAGCAGAGACGGGTGGCGCAGGGCACTACTGATACCTGCTGCTCGCCAGCTCCCGCTGAAGCAGCCCAACATGCCCTTGTGTGCCTGGCTCTTCTACACACTCGGCTGCAAATCTGTCTAAGTTACTGATGCCATTTTTTTTCAAAACAAATGATAAATTTTCTAATTTGTCAAAGTCTGAGGCATATAGTAATTTTACTTGATGTTGGTTCACACATTTTCTTAACTTACAGCACATCTTATATACGAAAAGATTACTGGAGAAGTGAAAGACAGAATGAAAACTTTGGCCCTACCTCAAGTATAAATATTTTGTGGGCTGACTAAAAGGATGCTTTGTGTGAGTCTCCACTGCAATCTGCTTGATATCTGGTATCATTAAATAATTACTTGGCTAATGGAATAGGTTTAAAATTTGCAGGTAACACTGGAGCAGAAGGGATTCCAGATCTGCTAGAGGGCAGAAACAGAATTCAAAATGCCATTATCACACTACAAAAATACTCCAAAGTACAACTGATGAGGGATGAGCACAAACTCCTCCACCACGCAGACATCACCGAGCGTGCCACGCGAGGCAGGAAACAGCTCGGAGAACAAAATCCCTGCAGAAAATCTAGGGGTCTTTAGTGGATCTCAATCTGCAGTGAGTCAACGTCACGTTCCTAAGAAGCATCCCATAGCAGGGTGTGTGAGAGGAGAAAAGGGCTGTATGACACAAATGGAACTTTCTGCTCTCTTTGTCAGCAGTGCTAGGATGTAGCTAGAGCACTGCATTGGGCACTGGATGGCAGTATGGCGAGAACTAAAGGAGAACAAAGGGAATAATTAGAAATAATGAAGACATGCCCTTTCGGGAAAACTGATTTAATTGGGATACTTTAGCTTTGAGAAAGGTGAGGCAGAATATGATAACAGCCCTCATATATGACAACTGCAAAGAAGAAGAGGAGAATGATTTGTTAAGTGCATCCAAGAACGATAAACCAAGAAGCAAGGGGCTCAAACAGCATCACGATAAACACTTTAGACCTCAGAAGAGCTTTTGAATAGTAAGAATAGGGAAACAGTAACAGAATAAATTGTCAGAGGACAGTATAACTTCACCTTTGGATATATTAATATAAAAACAAGCTGGTCAAGCACAAATCAAGAATAACAAAGAAAGACAAGCAGTGAAGCTGCTTTCCTGAGTCCTTTCCAGCCAAAATCTTCTCTTTTTTTACACTAAGTTTCCACAGAAGGGATATGGTTCTCTAGTATTCTGTTCCCTGTGTTAAGCCTTTCTCTTCACATTAAAAAAGCGTAGTGGATTTCCGTGGCTCTGAGTAAGCACAGGGGGCTTGTCATTATTAGTCATATGCAAACACAACATTGTCATTCTTTGGAAATCATTTTATGTAAGTTAAGTAAATAATTTCACTGCAAATGAGACACTTAGGGCACTCCTAGCTTTAGATAAATATGCTTGAAAAAATAATTAAATATAACTTGGTCTAATACTGTCAATATTCTTTGAAATGAAGTAGGTAGGCTAAATTTACTTATGTTCATATATAGACATAGAAGGAAACTTTTTAAAAAACATTTCCTACTATATTTTGATCTGCCTCCCATATACATTTTTGAAAATGTGTTTTCAGTTTTGATTAAGGAATAGTAGAACAGCAGCCAATCTTATCTACTTTTCTGTTTCAAGAGTGGCACTTTGAAAATTCTTGTCTATTTACTTGCCTTCTGGTGGGATGAACAACTACCCTGATTTGTGAAAACATCTGTATTGTCCTTTACTCACTAGTAAAATGTTACTAACACCTTCATTTAGTGTCTCCAGTAAGCATTTATTTCAAATTTACCAGGCCAGATACTGCTTTTTAATTAAACATAAGATGATTGTTAAAACAGAACTTACTGAGTATTTAAAAGATAAATCTAATAGTCATGTAATTAGCTCAAAATTACATAAGCAAGAAATGCCTAATCTCATTGTTAGTAGCACATGGACTTTGTAAGGATTTTGTAGATACTTAATTAACAGTTATCAAAATAGCCTACAGCAAGACAGGTTCTATTAATTGTTAAAATAGTGATAATTAATAAGCTTGTTAAATGATAATACACTTAGGACAATTGACTCGTTTAGTTTCTAACTATTCTAATGTAATTCCCTAATGTCTTTATTAATATGCTATAATGCCAGTTTGTCTGAATGTAACCAGTGATTATGGGTAGCTCAATTTTGAAGGTTTGTAAGAAATAGGTGGTCGACCCTATCCTGGTCACAACGCTTGAACTTCAAGGGAGGGAGGAAAACACTGTCAGGTAAGTTTTAATTGCAAACCTGAACCACTCACCTTCAATAAGCAAGTAATGGTCACTAAATAGTCCCACTAGTGTTTCCAGTAGCGACCTTACCTCTTTCTTACTTCTTGCTTCTACAAAGAAGGCATTGGGTAGTTCAGTTTTTTAGCATGAAAAAGTCCTTCAGTAGTGTAGAAAGGCTCTACTGGTGCTATGCTTAGTACTTTTTCTTCTGTAAGATTGTTTAGGGTTTCTCCTGAGGTCATGATATCTAGAATCACTCTTTTTGTCTGCCAAAATTTTCAGGAGCATAAGGACAAGGCCTAACTTTTAATTTTCTAGCACTGGGATAAGTTATTAGGGTTGTGCTTATCACCTCTGGGAGAAAAATATTCTGATAATGTTGTTAATTGCAAGTCCAGATATTTAAGCAAATAAAAGAACAGGACACCATGAATCTCCAAATTTCCTTACTAAATTTTTGGCCACATTTCATAAAACCCTACATATATATATATCTTTATATATATATTTAAACATATATGTATATAAATAGTTAATGCACATAATAGCTGCAAAGAAACAGTATTTTCATAAAGAAAACAATATATTTTTAGAGTTTAAAAATGTATAACTACGAATACTATCAAAATGTTCAAAATGTTAGGACTCTGAAGCTTCTCTTCAGCCCGTGAATCCTGTAATGAGACGGCTATTAAAACATCTGGGAGTGAAACAATGATCCTCTGTGTCCTTTTACAGAGGGCACTGACTTCAAAATATGTTTTCTTCATAATGTCCTTCTTACCCTAACTGAGAGAGTATATTTCAACTCAAATAAATCTGGGAAAGTGTATTTTCCTGTATTTAAATATCTTCTTTTTAGAGCTTTTTTTTGTTTGTTAGTTTGTTTATTACAGAATTGGTAGACTGGAAAGAGGGCACTAACCCATGGCCCCTAGCCACAGGCGGCTAAATTAATTACAGGATTTAGAACACTTAGTATTATACATTACACAGTATGCTTTATACATTAAGCAGCATGCTTCATCTGAGAAGCTCCAACTACTCTTGCTATTGTTAACTATATAGTGATTGGCACCAAGAGTGTCTTCCTCTCTGCGGGGGAAACAAGGCAGGATCTGCTATTCCAGCCAGTGTGCCTGCCGGCGGAGCAAGCCTTTTGGCAGCCACTCCCTCCGGGATATCTGACAAACAGGTTGCTCCAAATTAGCAGCAGGTTACAAAAAAGGCAGGTTGATGGATTCCAGCACGGGCAGAAGGATACTTGGGAGTGAAATGACAAACAGTGAAGAGGCTGCTCCTCTCTGAATTTGCCTCCTGTGTATTTGAGGCGTGCGCTGGGCAGAGCAGCCTTGCTGTTCCTCAGCACAAGGAAGGCGAAGGCGGCTTTCCTGGCAAGGCCCCGGGGCGCCTGCTGACAGTCTCCTCTCCGACTGCAGACTGATGGGGACACACTGCTTTACATGGCATTTATTATTTCACAAGTAGCATGGGAGTCAGTGATGTGGTAATTCATTTAATTCGTTTAACCTATTTAATATACTGGAGAGACTATGGAAGCACTTGTCAGTGCATTAGCTGTGACAGTTCTAGGGGCTGTTTCATCTACATTGAAGCCCATTATTTCCCTAAAATGTATGTTAAAATTGACTAACCCTCATTTATTAAGTTAAAGTAACAATGATGCATTTCTTTACTTTGTTTGCTTTACTTTCTGCAAGAGAAATTGAGATGTGATCAGTAATCACCGAATGACAAAGAAAGCAAGCGCTACCTTATACTGCACATAACACTGGCAGTGAGCACTGAAATGAGCTCCTATAAATAATGCAAGAATAAAAGAGAAACACATCATCATTATGGGAGAGAAGTCTTCTACAGACAACTCTATGATCACAAAGAGAGCAATAAGTGCATCTACTACTATCGGTGGTAAATGTAGTTATGGCAGTGATAAAATGTATGGTTGTGGGTGGAAAAGAAAAAAAAGGAATAAAAAAAGGAATAATAAAAAAAGAATAAATAAAAAAAAAAAAAGGAAAAGAAAAGAATGTGGCTTAAACTTTTATTTCCTGGCTTTTGAGTTTGACATGAAGAATGTTACACGCAGAAGTTTACATGTTTCATTTAGCAATATTTTCGGGAAACAATTCCACAGCTTTTCACAAGTGCTTTAACATCTTTAATATTTTGTGATGACAGGAGCAACAATGTATGTGAAACAGTTTCTGAAGTTTTGTCACAGAGGGGCAACTTCTGACAGAGAAAATTATATGTGAGTGGAAAGTGTAGTTGCTGATGGAGAACATTTTACCTGCAGAGAAACACCGATACTGCCAAAACAGATTTTATCTGCCTGCTAACAGAAGGATTTTACCTGGTAGTGAAATGCAACTACTGACAGAGAAGATTTCATTCATCAGCAGTTGAACTTCTGTGGCACATAAAACTTTTTCTGTCAGACACTGCACATATATCTTTTCTCCACTGTAGAATAAAATCTAGGAAAAACAGTTGCTGATGAAGCTCCTATGTGTTTGTGCAACTGGAAAGACTTCATCAGTTCACTACCTGCTGGGGCATCAAGTTTAGCCAGCTGAGAATCTGGCCCAGTTACAGAGCACATGCATAAAGGAATCACTGCATCTCGGAGCAGAAGCCAAAACAATACTACACTCCAGAGAAGTAACCTTATTATGCAAAATATCATAGTATCAACAATGTAATGACTTCATTTTTTTAGAGCAGTCATGTGGAAAAAAGGATACTTAGCTGTGATTGCCATAGGCTGGAGAACCAAGATGACTGGCACGCAAAGAAGGGAACTAAGCCCCAAAGCAGCCCTTACTTAGATGTGTCTGCTTGTGTTTGTTTCCAGCCTTGGGTTACCTCCTCCACCAGCCACAGAATTTGCTTCTCCAAATCTTTTGGGAAGCCCTATCCGTGGCGAGCCCGAGCGCGCAGGCGCCGGTAACGCCGCTGCAGCGCGGAGGCTCCCTCACGCCCAGGCCAGCGCGCGGCAGCTGGCGCCACAGCACGTGGCCGAGCCTGAACCAACGTCACGCGACGTTAACTTAGCTAGAGATACTGATCTGCAATAAAGAGCTTTGTCTTCCTAAACACACATATTATATTTAACTCTGTATGGATTTCAGGCTGCTTTCTGCTTCCTTACAACTGCGAAGCAACCTGCTCCTGTTTTTTACTACTAAGAAGCAAATGCACAAGTGCAAAGGTAACCACAAATCTCTCAGACTGTAAAACATACATATGAAAGACAGTTCCCACTATTCGAGTTTTCAGATTCTTTTCACGTAGACTATTGAAAGAGATGAAAATGGATAAATGTGTAGCCACCAATGGCGTCCGCCTCTCACTTTATAGAGAACTACCATTTCATTAAGTTTGAAGTTTTTGAAATAATATAATCATAATGAAAGAAAGGAAATAAAATTCTCAGAAAGTTCTCAAAGGAGTATTAAAAGATGAGATTTGAATAAGACTGATCAAATGTTGGAATGGAAGATGCAGATAGGTCATAAGCCTTTGCTTTTTTTTGATTGCCCATATTGTCTCGAAACTGTTCAGCAGAACAAAGAGCTTTGTGGATGAAAGACTGGTGTGAAGAAACATGAATGTCAACTTGAGTTCTGAAAGATAGTCTGCTAATGAAATATTCTAAAAGTCATTTTCAAGGTGGTAGAAAGTTCTCACTGATGTGCACCAATGCTTCTGATAAAAAGCATCAATAGTTATGCAAGTATTGGCTCTCAGGACTGAGAAAATAAAGCACGGCTTGTATGACTTCAAATGTTGCAGAAAGGTATCTATTTTCTTATAACTGCACAGGATTAAAAACAATAATTAGCATGTTTGCTTGGATTCTAGTTTGGGCATATAAAACAATTCTGAATCAGTTAATTTTCAAAATAATGAAAATAGGTTAATATCCAGTACAAACTGAGTGGAATGAAAATAAAGATTCTAAATGCATTTTTAATCCTAGGAGGAAAAAAAAGTACTATTTCCTTGCTCAGTCTAATCAGTGTAGCCTGACATGGAAGACTAAATAGCACATTGGGTTGTTCCTAGCAGGACAGATTCTGAATCACTGTGTGATATTAAATAGCTTCTTCAGGATAGGAGTCCTTAAGAGAAAAATATCTAAAAGGACTAAACATCTTTCCACAGTTCTAGGTAGGCACATCTAATTAAATCTTGGAATATAAAAGCTTCTGAAGTAATGCTGCCAGTTCCCATTTTCTACGGGGAATCTCTTGAGTACCTGAGCTACCTTATAAAAGAGTTATTTTACCTTTGATTTCCTTCAGGGACAAATTTTAAAAGTGCTGAAGTTTATACAGAGAAGGCCTGATTTACCTTGAGTACCCTTTGATTTTATCTTGGCACTCTTTCTCATTAAAATAAGGATTTAAGTCTGTAACCTTGGTGTGTGGATGAACAGTTGGACAGAAAGAGCAGATTCAGGGAAGATATTAAGTAACTCAAGAGGGATTTAGGTGAAGTTTTTGCTTTTAGCTCAAAATATTGACACAAGAATCAGTGCTGCCTGCAGCTACCTAACCCCTAGGAGTGCCTTGTAGGAAGCTCCCTGTATATTCGGGAAGCTCAGGGAGAGCCCAGCTAGCGCACTGCTCATGTGGCTAAGGCGCCTGCGCGATCGGCCCTGCCTGAATCTCAAGCAGGATTCAGAAACAAGGTACTTTTTCATCAGAGTCATCTGAGGCACTTGAGCCTGTTGGCAGATTCAGAGTATGCAGACCATAAACCAGCAGGAAAAAGCACACTATAAAATTAAATTGCAATGATCACTGTCTTGTCAAATACGGCCAAAGGAGGGCTGCTTCATACTACAGCCCATAATTAACACGCTCTCCAGGAAGTGGAAGAGCTCCTGTCTGAGTGCCTCAAGTCCTACATTTATTGTCTCCCAGAAAACCCAGTGACTGAGCTAAAGACTACTTAAAACCAGGGAAGGTCACCCCTACCATCCTGCTTCAGCCATCTCACAGTGTAGGAAAGAAATCAAGTTTGAAGCATGAGAAAGGAAGCAGGGAAGCTGACTCTTGGCAGGTAACGACGGGGGTGGCAGGATGAGCAACTCCACTCCCAGTCACTAACGCTCCCTCTCACACACCACTCCAAGCCTCGTGCCATGCACGACCCAGCACCCTGGCCCCTGAGCAAGGGCTCTCCGTTCCACACCGGCAGCCTCAGTTTTAGGTAACCGAAATCTTCTTAAGATTTGTGTCTAAGATCTTAAATCAGAGTCATTATTTTGCTTCTGAGAATATCATAAATATATAACATATTTTCTTGTTTGAGTGATAATATCAGCTCTTATTTTACTGTCGCTATTTTCCATTAGATTAGGGGAGGGCATAGGTTATTTGTACCAAAACAATCCAGCCAGGCTTTAAAAAGATAATACATATTGTGTACTAATGGAATAAAAAAGTCTGTTCTTGCTTTTAACATGCATCCCTTTGGAAACAGGAAATGACTAGCTGGTATTGGCTGTTCTCCCTTCTGATTTAAAAGAAGAACTGTGGGAACGCTTTGCTGAATGGCCTTTGATTTTCTGTCGATGCAGTTTTGCCAGATTTTTAACCTAGGTCCCTTAAGTGAAAGCAAAACATTAATCTGCCCAGTCAGTCAGTCCCTGGACAAATCCTGGAAAGTGAAAAAGTGTTTAAAACAAAGATATCATAATCCTTTGAATACTTAAAAGAATGATAACAAAGCAAATAGGTCTGTATTTAAAACTAGTTAAGATGCAATACTATTGTTCTGAATCCAAATGAACAAATGAAAGCCAGACACAAGTTATGGCTTACAATTTAAAGTTACTTAGCCTTTTGCTTGAAACCGGCCCTAAATGAAATGTTTAACTCTTTTTAAATGTGTGACACCATCCATCACAATTTTATAGTTAGACACATAATAATGTATAATCTCAGCTTGCTGTCCACTTGCAAAAATGGGAATAGACTTCAAGAAATAAGCAATTTCCCAACAGAAAATTGGAAATTCTGCCAACCAATTCCAGGTGACCTGCCATCAATCAGTGTTAAATTCTCCCGAGCTATTGCTGAAGGGTATTGCCATTACTGACGGGCTTCACCTGGTGACTAATGGTATATAACAAATACATTCAAGAACTATAGAAATCCGAAGAATCTGTAATTGTCAGTTAACTTCCAGCAAAGACCTTCTCAGGCAATTCAGAAAGAAAGTGAGATTTCTATAATCTCCAAACTACTCATTTGTATTATAATGGCTTAAAAAAAACCAGAATGACTCAATGCCATGGAACTAAACAAACTGGATTTAAATCATTCTGCAAAAAGTGTTTTACACTTAGATCTTTTTAGCCATAGGCACTGAATATGTACTAATGTAACAAATACTCTAAATCTGGATGCCAAATTCCAGTTACAGGCAAAACTTTGTGTCATTAATAACTACAATTAATGTTTGAAGTGTGTTGGTCCAGGTCAATAGGTTCCTTCATTTGCCTGAATATATGTTTGGCTACCCATGTGCAGCCAGTATAGCTGTGAATTTACAGATGAGAAACATGCTAAGGATACGAAATCTTGACTCTGTTGGACCAGGGGCAAGCAGAGATTTCTGTGATGTGGAATTCTGTTATATGATGGGTCTGTTACATGGAGTCTTCAAGCCAAGGAAACAGGGTTTTCACTGTTGTCAAAAACAGAATCCATTGTGATTCAAAGCTATTAGTGAAGTACAGAAACTTTAACTCCCACCAAACTTTAAAGTAAAATAATAATAATTTTAGAAAGTACTGGAGGATACTGTTGGGCCACACTAGATGAGATCAGCAAGCCTCCTGTCCCCAAAATAGCTTCATTTAAGTCACTGATCCTGAGTTTTCAGGCCCACAGGACTGTTATGGTCAGTAAGACAGTGAACAGAGATGCAAATGAATAACTCTACTTGTTTCATTTCTGTGGGACAAATTATAGGCACAGAGAAAAGCATGTGTATGTAAATTATCCTAATACCCATATCTACCTAAGTTTATAAATCTTCAAACAATATGAGTAATTAACCGTACATTAAGAAAATAAGAGATAAAAGAATAGTACCAGAAAAGGTCTGTTTCTCTGTAAATAAACCTGCCTCATGCTATGCTATAATGATAATAGTGAGGTCCCTTTCTAGGGCAGATATTACAATATTTTAAATCTTAGAGAAAAGCCGTATTACAGTTCTAATGTCTACAGAACACTGGGCCACTTGTGAAATAAAACAAATTCAACAAAATCCATAAAATGTAAATATTTTATGTGCATTCAAAATCCTTTGTTCAAAGACATGAAAGCTGATGAAGGGAGAAATGGATGCAGGCAGAAAAGAAGCCGTTTTAAAATCACTGATAATGCTCAGAGGAAGAAGCTTCTCCAAGTCCTTCACTGCAATGGCACAGATAACCTGCAGACAGAAGATGGCTCTGCATAAGACAGCTGGATTTTCTGTGCGATCCGCACCACAGTTGGAGATTTCTTCCCATGTGGTACTGATGATTTAGAAGTTATGGTTTTGTTTGTAGCTCATGATGTGTCCTTCACATCCCTTGAGCAGGTAACAATGACAACAGCTAAACCCTTGGTTTTCCAGAATTATTGATAAGATTAGAAATATTTTCTCAAGCAAAGCAAGACTTTGCTGATGTCATCTGACTCATTTAGTCAAGGTTTGCTTCCTGTGGAGCAGATTACGTGCAGAAAAGCAAATTTTCACAAGGACAGTCAATTTCTCAACATGAGACTTGCAACAAGAGATGCAAAGTTAATGTGTACTTCCCTCTTTTCTCCTTAATTAAGAAGCAGTCCATTCAGACACCTCAGTGCCTGCCCAGGTTTCACTGCAGGAACTACTAAGAGTGGGTATCGGTTACGCATCTGGACTGAGCTGCCAAAGTGTCAACATCTTCATCCCCAAGTCAGGAGACGCTCAACTCTTCATAAAATCCTGTGAATAATCAGATCTTTGTAGTATTTGTTAACTTGCTCACTGCATCCCTCTGTCAAGGCGTTACTTATAGCCCTACTTATACTTATTTTATTGATAGAGTATAAAATGAGGAAGTGCTAAGAGGAAAAACAGTCAGTTTCCAGGAGCAGGTTTAAGTCCTCATCATACTGAGAAATGATATATCCCCATTCTCTCCATAGCTTAGTGAGCTCTCTGACTGCTTAACATCATTTGTAAAAGAAATCAGCTTAGATTTTCAATGCAGGGACTTAAAATATCCTTAAATACTTAATGACAGATTGAAAGATTAAAAGAATAAAAGTAGAAATACATTGAATGAAATAGCATCTAAGATATTAATTTAATTACGAAGTCTCTCTAAGGGTAACTGATCTGTTGGAATGGACTTAATTTCTCCCTACTTTTTCAGAAGAGAGGAGCAGCAGATGACATGATCTTCTGTTACTCTCTAGATATGTGTCAGTGAGCAGTGCACTGCCACGCTGCACGGAACAATTCTCCTTCAAGTTTGGTATCTTGTCTCAAGACGTGTTTTCTGAGAGTACAGTCAGTAATGGAACTCATTGAAAGGCTTCAAAATGAGCATATACTAGACTAAGAAAAAAACAGATTTTCATTTGAAACCACATTTTCTGAGATAATTGCTCTCTTTCAAATTTTCCAGAGACAATCTAAAAATTATTTTAACTTGTTGAGTTAAACTCCAGTCCATCAAACACTGACTGACTGGTTCCCAATGCACAGAGAAGAATATTTGAATATTTTCCGTCTGTTGAGTTGCCCATAACATATAACATTCACTGAGGCATCCAAATGATTTTTTGTAAAACTTGGACTTTGATTATTTGGACTATTTTTAAAACAAACTAAATGTACATGCATTTCTCATTACTGTTACAAAAAGAGCATTAATATATTTCTACATTTTACAGTTCCCTAAACTCTCAAATTCTGACTAAATAAGTTCCATAAGAAAAGACCAAACTCTCAGCTAATATAATTAGGTAAGTTCCACTGATGCCTCAGGAATAAAGACTGTAAACCAGATGATTTTTAAATAGTATAAAAAGGATTCAGAGCAGTAAGTAACCCATCAGCATGTGATAGCATATATGCAATAGATAACTCTGAAAAAGGGCCTTTCTTCTATGTAAATAAATTCAGAGGAACGACTCAGACATATGCATTCCACTGAGCAGGAATAAAAACAGGCCTATACATTCCGACTTCTGAAAGAAAAATAAGTAGATATATAACACAGAGCACTCCTACCTTTAATTAAGGAGAGTTGCCTTAGAAAACCAAAGACAGAGCAAAGCTGGGACGAATACTAATTAGAGCTGCTGGAGCCCAGAGGACCGTGTCCGTTCCCAGCTTTCCGACCCTCTCACAAAGCCAAGCAGGTTTTCCAGGCCTGGCCCACATTGTTCACACATGGCACAAGCATCGCCAGCTGGGGCGCCCACAGCCTTGTCATGTTGGTAGGAGAGAACCAGCCTCGCACTTCACAAAGAAATATGTGCTATGGATTGTATATTAAAATAAACCATGTATGGAACTGACATGGAACAGGGCTGCTTACCCTTATAGCCAGGGGAGGAGAGCTTTAGTATGACACAAATTATTATGGAAATTATTGAAATGCATTAGTATTTTATCATTATGTAGAATGATGTCATTTCTGTAACATCACAGACATTTCTGATAAATCTTAGAATAAAATAGCATAGTAATTTATGTCAAGATATACAAACAAACTGACTACTCTCTCCTACATACCCATTTCTGTAATTCAGGAAAAAAACTGGTATCACAAAACACTTGAGCACATGTGTTTTCTTGAGTGTACCACACAGACACTGCTTGGGAGCTTCTGTGTTTTGTGTTACTTCTTACAGCACCGCTCTCAGTGTCACTGTCCCATTTTCCAGACCTACTTCTATCCAGGTTAGATTATGTGACATTGTCTCTGCTTCCAACAGACTACTGACCCTCTTTCACTGTGGAAATACCATCCGTTTGGTGGCTGGGCATGCAGCACCTTTGAGATTCTGAATCACCATGGCAAGCAACCTGGAATAAAGAGGGGGCTCTATACTATCTGGTTTGGAGTGCAGCTAGTAAGATCTTTCACCAGGGACAACCCAG
>JAVCKT010023778.1:0-10760 GCA_032273925.1 Rhynchotus rufescens
ACTATTTGTTTATATTAAAAAACACTTTTATGGGCCCGTCTTGAGCCCATATCTGAATAGCACAGGTAGAAATTTCATGATGAGTGAGGTGAGGAAGTCTGTTGCCTGCAACATCACATGCAATGGATCCAACAAGGGGCCAGCACGGTTCCCACAGGGCGCGCGGAGCGTGACCTCCTCATGAGCACATTCAAGAAACACCTGCCCAGCTCGTATTCCAGCAGCACGTTCCCCTCGCTGGAATGATTCTGTAACACGGATAAATAACACTTCCCAAGACAAACCACTGAGGAAGATTGCTATCAGTCAAGATCTGTAAGCCTTGGTAATTCAAAGCATATGTGTTTTTTGAGATAGCTGCTCTTTAAAGAGCTTTTATTGCTGTTACAACACTTCAAGCCATAAACCCTATGACTTTTAGTAAGTCAAATGCTATAGATCCTAATGTCAGGATTTCCGATTTTGTTTTATGGATATAAGCCAGAGGCAGTTCAATCACTGCTTTGGGATAAAGTATGCTCACCTTTAAGCTGCGTGACATGAGAACTGACAAGAAAATTAGGAGGCTCTTTGCCTTTGAGTGCAAGATGGCAGCAGTTTCCAACACAGTGCAGCCAACTGACAAGAGTGTGTCCGGAGTCTACAAAGCACACAGCAAAACAAAGCTCCTATTCCAGAGGGAATGCCAGGAACAGAAACTCTTGGGAGGGAAAAAAAAAGACAAAACTCAGTACTGTAAAAGGCGGGCAGCAAAAACCTGTTGCAGCTGCAACATTTCAAACTAATGTAGCTGCTTTGCACTAGGTCGCCATTCTAGGGCAATGCTGTTAACAACTTTTCTCCCTTGGAGGGAAAACAAGAGATGATGTAAAGACTGTTTTTCAGTATTATGCAAGGTAGTGTTCAGCAAGTGAAGTAAGAACAAATCCTAAAATATGCTGAAAGAATAGAGGCAAACTTGTGCAGATACTGCAAGCTTTTTTTTTCACATTTGCTAACAGCACATCACTCCAGAGAGGCTTACGTACAGACCAAGACATCAAAGTGCAACTCTGTTCTCACTGCCTGGACTGAGCACCTGCAGCAACTAAGCTCTGGCCTGCCCAGATCCTAGTTTTATCATGTCAAGTACTTCATCCATGAGAAAGCAATTTAATACCCTGAGACTAACCAGGCATTTTGGATATGGGAATACATACAAGGAAAGCTACCTTCTCCTTCCAGAAGCTCCTCAAGCCTTCCAATACCGACAATCAAGTTATTCTGCCACAAAGTTTGGACAGATCAAGAACTCTATGCAAAACAGCAGTTGTGCAAATCTTTGCTACTCGTATCAGCCTCCTGATCCTATAAAAATGTAGGGATAAGTGAGATTCCTTAAAAAAGTTGTCATTTATTACTTTTCTGATCAAGAGTTGTATCACTACACAATACTACATTTTATTGCTAATCACAAACTGATGCACCGGGGTGTCACGGAATAGTTTGGTTTATAGCATTTCTTATGTAAATAAGAAAAAAGTTACAAATGCGGATTTTGCAGACACACTGCCACGTCCCTGTACAGCAGGGATGCATTAGGTCTGTTTCGCTTAGAAGATTCTCCTCAAACTGCTTTGGGAGAATACGCAGGTTTATTTTCCTCCAGTAAGAAAATTACTCAGTCATTTCATGCAAAGGAAGGCAGCCAATCTGCTCCACAGCCTAAAATCCCTCTCCTAAAAGATGGGAAGGGAACAACATGGTTTTCAGGACTCCTGCTGTGGATAATGCTTAAACTACCAGGAGCACGTTGGCACATCTTCAGGGTATACCTACCACCCAGCTTAATTCAACTTCCTATTGCTGGGACAGCAAATTCTCTCCAGCACAACTGAAACGAGCCCTACTTACTCTCCATAAAAACACTGCAGTGTCACCTTTGCCAGAGAGCAACATGGCAGCACTCCTGCTTCAGCAAGGTGTTACACAGCCCCTCATAACAGGAACGGTTCCGTGCACCTCTCAGAGGCAAAGCTGTTGAAAGGAAAACCCTGCGGCCGTCTGAAGGGCTGCTACAGAAACGGGGCTGCACTGCTCCCAATACTGCCTCCCCGTCATACCCAACACTGTGGTGCTTGCATCTTGAGCAGGGAGAGTTAGGACTCAGTCCCTTTGGTCATTATTGCCTTCGTGGGGGGGAACTCGAAAGAAACCCTTTGGGAGCTGAAAGGATATTCTTGCTAGGAAGCTGCACTGCGCAGGGCTCCAGACAGATTCTGTGGTACCGAGGCACGTATTGTTACAGTTAAACTTGTAAGTCAAAGCAAGTATCAGAACAAAAGTATCAGGGAGGGTTAAATAGTTTGTCCAATAGGATTTGATTTCACATTTCACCTGTTCACACCAACACCTCCCATCTGCTTGGACCTGAACAGCCCAGATCTCAACCCTCAGAAAGGAGGTGCTGAGAAACAAGAGGCTAAAGCTGCTTGAGACAAAAAGATGGATATAAATATAAAAAGAGGTTCAATGTCAAGCACCAGTAATACTGCCTGCTCAAGCCCAGGTGCGGCCACCAGGGAGACTCCCCAATCAGGAACATTATTCAGTTAAAACAACACATTTTGTCCTATTCTGCAGCTGCCAAGATTCCTGGCTACAACTCCCAGAAGAGTTTGCCACCTGTCAAAATAGTCTCTAATTAAAAAAAAAAATAAAAAAAAAAAGCAAGACTGCTTGACGAGATGAAAGCAGCACCTCCAAGCTGGCTTATTCACTAAGGACCCAACTTCAGACCAGGAGCCTGCAGATATCCGCTTCAGCAAATGGGATCCATTCCACTATCCAATGGCTGGCTTTCAGCTACTGCAGAGCATCAGCTTTTTAGCTTCCTTAAAAAAAAAAAACAAAAAACAAAAGAAAAAAAACACCCTGGATTTGAAGCATCCAAATGTGGCCTGTTGTACTGGAGCGTCTAAGTCCTTGAGGACGTGGGCATCTTCTTCCTCTGCCACGGGCAGCGCTTACTCCATGATGGCCCGGTACAGCGCAGGCTCGATGTAGTCTTCCCGGTAGCGTGAATTGATCACTCTCTGCCTCTTCCTCTCCTGCCTCACCTCCTTCTCCGCAAAGATCTCCGTGAAGCGCATGTCTGAAGCTATTGACTACGATGAAAAGCACAATTAGTTACCAGGGCGTAAATCAAATCCCTGCTCCTACCTGCTCACGCTGCTGGACAAAAAGGACAAGTTTGAGGTGCTCAGACACATGCAGCCTTTTTCATACACTGGCCTTTTGGGTTTCTGTGCCCCACAGGAAGAGAAATGTCTTGAAAAACTTTTAGAGGTCTGTGCCCAAATTTTAGTGAACTGTAATCAGAGACCTCAAGGATCACACATTTCAATTTTAGCTACTTAGACTCAACTAATAGAAGTTTTCGGTTATTTTCTTCACACTTATTCATTTATTCAGGAATAAATGCACTGGCCTGTTTGAACCTTCAGGAAATCTAGTGCATTCTAGGTCTTACAGAGCAGACAGGCTTACCTCCAGACACAGCAGTCCATTGTGTTACACTCTGAAACCTGCAATAGCCTGTGTGCCTGTCAATAGGTTTTGTATTGCAATGTACAGGATCATCTGGTAAAGCAAGATACCTGGCACACTGCCCACAGGTACATATTTCACAGTAACACATAAAAAGCACTGAAGAGGGATCTAGGTAGATTGTGGGACATCCATCCTTGTAAATAAGCAAGGCTTGACTGAACTGGTTCCTGAGCAGCAGCATCTGATCCTTCGTGCTGCTTTGATTAGGGGATTTAACTAGAAACCCACGGGAACTCCATGGGAAGGGCGACACATTCCAGTCTTTGCAGGAGAATAAAATCTCTCCAGGGTGAGAGAGAACTTGGCTTTTAACCTAGATAATCTGATACCAAGCCTGTAACCTGATCTAATTCCAAAGATTTACAGAGAGTATCACACTGCAGTCCCTCGCTGCTGCATGCTCCACTCGCTATCCATTGTCAAACAGCATCAGACTGAACTTACTCAGATGTCTGCACCTGCTTTACCTACCAGCCTTGACTTGACTCTCTTGGGAAGCTCCTCTTCGAGGGTGTACACATCATCCCTTTTCACCATCAACTGCGAGCCATCTTCAAACTCCACCTGAGAGAAAAATGGATTTTATCCTGTCAATAGTCTCAGGAGGTAGACCCTGTTCACTGCTACCCAGAGTTTGCCTTTTCCTCCCCACAGAGGCCTCTCCTGAAATCATCTTCTACTATTAAGGCTTTATAAGTTACTCTGGCAGGCGTGTATGCTGCCACAAACTTGAACCGAGGCTTTGTCAGGCCCTTGGCAGTGAAAACAGCCAGGAAAGTCCAAGGATTTTCTTGTAACATTTGATAAGCCAGCATTTTGTAGGCTTTCCTTGGCTAGCGAGTTTAATTTTGATGTAATATTTGTCCCTTTGAAAGTGTGTAAGGCATGATGCATTCTGACTATGCACAAAAAAATATCCCTCATTTTACAGCAATTTAAATTATAATAATTATGTCTGCTAAAGAAAAGGCCAGTGATTTTTGGAAGCTGACACTTTCAAGCACATAGCCAAATTAAGCAGAGGTGCAAGCTGTTAATTTCAGTCTATGCTACCAGCATTCAGCACTGCTGGAAACACTGGATCACTCTGAGGCATTCAACTGTGACTATACTACAGCTCTCCTGCCTCTCAGAACAGCGCTGTTAACATGATCAGCTTGTTGTGAACCCTGAATTTCCAGACACCTCCTGGGCTCAAAGCCAGGAAAGGTAAAAGATGGAAAAACTGTGAGTGTTGCTCAGTTTTTAAATAAGAGCTGCCTGTAGCTTTTGGTCCAATGTAAAGGGCTTCAGAAAGACAGAAATTGGCCACAGCAATAGAGCGATGGCAGATGCCTCTGTGTATGATTACATAAACTGCCAGTCAGTCACTTTCTGCACCATATCATTCTATGACAGATCCCTTCTGAGATAAAGGATGTAATTTTCACTGCTGTAAGAATTCTCTCCTGTGCGATGCCTACGTTTCCAAAAGAACTATCAATCTCAGTGAAATTTTGAAAGCTAACAGCAAAGCTTTAGACAAACGACCATAATCATCATGATGTGACAAACTGCCACAGGCCTCCAAAGCAAGACAAAAACAAAGGCCTTGAGTCCTTCAGGCAGCTGGGGAAGATGAAGTTATTGCAAAAAACAGAGAAAAGAAAATAAAAATAGTATGAATTCTGTACCTGGTACATTTGGATGGCATGTGATGCAACAAACTTGGCTCCATAAACCTGTCCATCCGTCCATCTCACCTGCACAACCTCTCCTTCAGCAGGAGGACCTAACTGAAGACAGTCTCGACTCTGACAGCAAAAAGAAAGAAGTGGGAAACAAGACGTAGAGGTCAGCAGCTTTGTTAAACAAAGATTAAGCAAAGCAAAGGAGGATCCATCCCAACTGAGGGGGATCTATCCCAACTGTATGACACACATCACAGTGTTCTAGTAATTATTTTATTCTAGTGATGGAGAAACGTGTTGAGAAACATATATTTGCATCATTTTTAAATACCAGGGTGAGTGCAGTTTCCAAGTACTTCACGTAGCAGCAGTATGAAAGTACCAACAAGTTTTCCTTTTCTATCACTGTTAAGCAGGCAAAGATCAACTGCACTCTGCTACACCTGTGCAACTGTCTTCCTATTTGTCTCCAGTTAACCTAAATCACATTGGAATCACATTACACTCACCCAGCTGGCTTGCAGCATACTGCAACACAACACAGGTTGGAATTTGTTACTAGGTCTCCTCATGTGGCTGCTCTGCAGCAAGAGGAATTCCCTGGCATCATGTGCCCTCTACTGGAGTGAACCACCCAGTGCAGAACATACCACAATGTCCTCTGGATACAGGTTGTCACTGAAGGAGCCGTCATCGAAGTTGACCTCGTAGAAAGTCTCCTTTGCAAGACTGACCACTTCGCACTGGTAGAAGCGCCCATTCTTGTGCTTGCTGATGACTATCTGTCCAGGTGTCAGGTCCTGGAGTGCAGCCTTGGCTCGCTGAGAACAGAAAAGCGCTTGTTACCTAATGACATGACAGAGAACGTGCTGAGGCACACAGCTCCACTGCTGGCAAACAGGAAAGAATGTTTAGCTCAGAGTGAATCATTGTGCTCAGACTCCATCAGCAGCATTTTCAGAGAAGTCTTGTTTCAGGTTTTTCAAATGTTTAACATTCCATCCTTTAGCTGCAGCTGTCCAATCCTACGGCATCCTACTTAGTAAATATAACTCTCCTTTTTCAGAGCAATTCGAGGCCTTTACCATAAATATTTTGTAATTGAGTGATAAGGTTTTGATAGCTAGAAGGGCTACATAGGAGCATTACAAAATAGACAATCACTTAAGGATGAGAATCCATGACAACTTATGCAGCCTGCTGGAGTCCCAGAACAAACTCCTGCACAACCTTGTATCAAATATCACAACCTAAAAACATTACTGCTCCTCATTAGAACAGCCACAGAAGGAAAACAGCTCTCACAGTCCTCCTGTCTTGCAAACCAAAATATAAAGGATCTGTCCAAGATTACTCAGAGAAGTAGCAAAGCTGAGGTTAGAACTGAAGATCAACACTATTAGATCATGTCAAACATTTTGAGTCAGTTACACAATCTACAGTTTCATAGTTCCTCTAAGAAATTCCAACTTAAATGCTGGAAGTCACACACCTACTCACCTCTGCCTGAGATGGAGTCTTGTGCCTGAAGCAGGTAATGAAGACAACAAATGGCCAGTCATCGGGCTGCATCATGACCCCTGCTGCTTGGGCACAGCTGACGTGGAAGGACGTGGGACAGCGACCATGGGAGCACTGCACGCAGCAACCTGCGATTCTCTTTCTCCGTTTTTTGCAGAAAATGCATTTCTGTGGACAGGGAACTAGAGGTTACTGGTTGGCACTAACATTCATTCTGCACAAAAGATTAAGCTTTGACACTGTGCCATCCCTGCTCAAGGAGGGAGTTGCTACTTTTTGATCAAAAGAAGCTTCAGACTTTATTCTAGTTTATGACAAGGCAAGGAGTCATAAGTAGAAAGTAGCCTCATAAGATGGAAATACATGTTAAGCAGCTTAACATGCACAAAGCATGCAACCCTAGGACTCTAGCCACAGGAGACCTTGAATTAAGCTAGTCTACAATTCTCCAGAGCCTTTCACCACCTGGTTAAGCTGCACAAAGACAAGCAACAGCATCATGGGCAAAGGATTTCCTTGGCCCAGAGTTAAAAATTGGAAGAGTTGGGTCTGTAGAGGTTAAAATTCTAGCGCTCTGCCCAGAACAAGCTCCATCCCTTTGGAGAAGGCGATCTTCCCACAGCTCCCATGCCAGGAAGAGCCCACGGGATGCATCTCAGACCTCCGTGACTGGACTGTTCTCTGCATATGTCACAGCTACTACATTGCTCTCCCAGTGATGGAGTGGGCATCCAAATGCCTGCTAACTCTCTGCCACCAGTGACCTACTTGCACTTGGGTCGGGGTGATTAGGTGTTACAAGAAAAGGATACCATCTGTGACATAGTATCTGGAAAGCAGTTACAACTGCTTTGTCCTCAATACTGATTTTTTAGAATAGTTAAATATAGATACTTTCCTACTGAAGACATTCACCTATTACAGAAATGTCTCACATGTCTAGTAGCATCTCAGGTTTCAACAGCAGTCAAAAAAGCCAGCCAAATGGTAGGAATTAAAAAATAACAAAGAACATGGACATCATTATATCATTTTTTAAATCTAGCTTGCCACACATGGAAAACTGCCCTCGCCTCCAAGCTGATCATCTGAATAAATATGTACTAGAATATGGAGAGGTTCAGAGAACAGCGACAAGAACAATTGCCTTTTCCATTAAAGAAAAAAAAAAATAGATGAAGCCCTTCAGTCTGAAAAGGAGATGAACTGGGGTTGGAAGGATAAAAGAAGTCTATGAAATTCTGAATGGCCTGGAGAGGCACTTCTTATCCGAGAAACAGTAAGAAAATGGGGAGAAGGGAGAAGGGCAGCCCAGAAAAGGCAGTGAGGCAGTTTCTCATACAAAGGAGAGAAAGATTTGTGAAAATCCTTGCAAAACCTTAAATGGTTTCAAGAAGTTTACTTAGGCTCAAGGACATGCCACAGCCTGGAGGCTACAAAACAAACCACAATGGGGTCCAGAAGCCTCCCAAGCTGGAAATTGCTGGGGACAAAAGACTGAGATGTATTGTATTGTGCTCACTCTCTTTTTACTTTTCCCTGAGTGCTCATTTTTGACCACTCATGGAGTCAGGATATTGAGATACTTAAACTGAATTTTCAAGAGTAATGCTCACATATCAAAGATTACAGATTTGAACAGTCATTTTCTTCTCAGAAAGCTTCTTCAGACAAGAACCAACCCTACTTAATACAGGCAAGAACAGTTTAAACTAGGGAAGAAACAATAAGTGAAAAATTCCAAATAAATTAGCAGCTTCACTGAATTCAGATGGTAGAGGAGGTCTGGTCCATCTTTTTGAAAGTATGTAGGGATGTTTATATACATAAGAGACAAGAGTTATTACAAGACTATTTTTGATAGCTAGTTAAATTGTGGTAAAATATGACACCCATTTTAAGAGTTGCTTAAATCTGGAGCAAACTACTCAGGGAAGTGAGAAAAAAAAAAAAAAAGAAGAGAAGAGAGAGAAGTGAAGCTTTAGGGAGCATCAGTAACTGTGTCAAGCAAATATCTTCCCAACATTGTTTGCATTTTCTCTGATCTCCCTCGGATGGAGAAAGCAGTATATTCTCTCCTTCAGGCCCCAGATTCCCAGATGGAATTGGCAGCATCAACAGAAACTCAGAGCAGACAGAGCACAGGGGTTTCTTACCAGCCTGAAGCGTTGCAGGGGGATTTTGCCGACATCGATGGGACTGCGCTCCGCAATGTTCACAAATTTTGCTTCCAAGACACCTACAGCACACATCACGTGAACCCACCTACCAGGACAGAAGAGAAAAAAAAAATGAACCCACACTGGGCCAACAGAGAATGTTTCTACATCCAAAGTAAATACAGTGACGATGAAGCTTGCCACATAAACAAACCGAGATGAATAGCCTCTGCTTCAGCCCACAGAGGCTGAGAACCTGAGAACCAGCTGTGTAGTCTTCCTACTACTAGTCTTGGGGCCTAAGTGCAGCAAAACAATGGCTAAGATATCCTTCAAAAATATCCTTCATCATTTCATGCTACTACTAGCAGCCTGAACAGAACAACAGTTTACTGTGACTTCTGTTGGTTGCATACTTACATCACGAAGTCAGCCTGATATACTTATCCCCATAAACTTATCAGACAGTAACTGTTCATTCACTATTGGATTCATTTTGACACAATGACCAATGAGCTGGACTCATTTGTTTTATAAACTTTTTTCAGACCAATGTATTTTGCATCAAGTAAGTTCAGACAAGCCATCATACCAAAGAGAGACACTGAACAGGCAGTGCTACAACACTATACTTCCTGCAAGGCAGCACTGAATTGGAAGACGTGCTCTTGTGAACTATACCTGTCCCGTGTCCCCACCACATGCACATTTTTGGATAAGTCAAAATCATATGTGAAGTTCCTGAAAAATGTTATCTTACCAGGAGTCTTATTTTCACACAGTGCATTACACTTCTATGTTTTGTACTTAGAAACATGCAAAGAAAAAAAAAATCTAACTTTGTACTGAAAAAGGCAAAGCAATTAACAGCTGGTGTGACCAGAACGGGAGTGAGACGTTATTCAAAAAGGTAAAGATTGCTCTATGTCTCAGCATGTAAAGTGAGCATCACACACACTTGAATGTACCTCACTGAAGATACTAAGTGTGCAAGATGTTGCTTGTCACTCCATTAAATCAAATGCAGATGTTTGCTTTACTAGCCATACAACTAACTGCTAAGGCAACCAGGTCTGAAGATCAAGCAAGGTGTAACACTCACTTGTCATCATTGGCTCTCTGCAGCGCTCCTCCCCGTAACGAGCACAAACAGCAGTCCTGGCACAAAGAAGAGAGTGTTAGCTGAGAGCATGAAGTCCAGAGTAGTGCACTTGTTTCAAAATTTCCTCCTCACAGTGCACAGCCTGAGATTTTGAGACAACTGAACATTTGGCAGAGCTCTGCCCTGCAATCCCACCCTGTTGCCTTTAGGGGAGTGAATAGAAACTGCAATACTTGTACAAATTTGCTCATCATGGGTTCTTTTACTAAGGCAACACCTTATCTCCCTCGAGGATGTCTACAAGAATCTGGAACAGGCAAGAGACAGTTCAAAAAGTTAACCCTTCTGCAGACCGAGAGCCTATCCAAATGTTTGAAGTTTTGTCCTTGCCTTCTTCATACATTCACGTCCTCCCAGTTACATGACAGAAATTATTTTCTGCTCTAGAAATAGTAGCGCCATATATTAAGAATATAGGATCAACTCTGATGCTCATGCAAGATACTGCTGTCTCGGTGCCTGGCCTCAGCTTAGCAGCTTCATGTTAGGTAGAACAATTTCAGGATCACATCCTTAAAATAAGTTAAAATACAAAAGATTGACTACTAAAACTTTCTCTAAGTTGCCTGCTTTTCATAGCAGGGAATCATAGAATCATAGAATGCCCAAGGTTGGAAGGGACCTCAGAGGTCATCGAGTCCAACCCCCCTGCACACG
>JAVCKT010023781.1:0-22699 GCA_032273925.1 Rhynchotus rufescens
AGGCCGCCCCGTTGCAGGGATGTGTCTGCGGCCCCAGCCCTCAGCACGGACCTTCCCCGCGAGGTCTTGAAGGGAGATTTTTACAAAGCAATCCTATTTAAAAAAAAAAAAAAATAAATATATAAATATATACATATATACATATAACCCTTTCCTTCACGGCTTTCGTGACTGAACATGTGCTGGCGCCACGAACATCCTGGCAGCAGCCGAGGCCTGGGCACGTGTAGGCACCCTCATCAGCAGGGCATTTGTGACACCTATAGACCCACATCAGTAGGTATTCCCGGCACCTATAGACCCACATCAGTAGCTATTCCCGGCACCTATAGATCCACATCAGTAAGTATTCCTGGCACCTATAGACCCACATCAGTAGGGATTCCCGGCACCTATAGACCCACATCAGTAGCTATTCCCGGCACCTATAGATCCACATCAGTAGGCATTCCCGGCACCTATAGATCCACATCAGTAGGCATTCCCGGCACCTACAGATCCACATCAGCAGGTATTCCCGGCACCTATAGATCCACATCAGTAGGCATTCCTGGCACCTATAGATCCACATCAGTAGGCATTCCCGGCACCTACAGATCCACATCAGTAGGTATTCCCGGCACCTATAGATCCACATCAGTAGGCATTCCTGGCACCTATAGAGTCTCATGAGCAGTCGTTCCAGGAACCTACAGATTCACGCCAGTCGGTTCTCACGGTATCTATAGGTCCCCCGCGGCGGCCGCTCGCGGTGCGGGCTCTCCCCGCACGCACGGACCCCGCGCGCCCGCAGAGCTCCCCGCACGCGCCCGACCCCACGCTCTCCCCCTTCTCAGCTGCCGTTGCGGACCCGCAGTGTGGGGCGCCAGAACAGGCGGTTACCGGCGGCCCTCGCCACAAAAATTGTGCTTCCGAAATCTCTTGATGTCGATTCCGCGGGGGCGGCCGCGGCCCCCCCGTGCCACGCACGGCAGAAGCCCTTTTTGAGCGCCCCGCCCGCGCCGCCGCCGCCGCCCCGCCGCCGCCTGCCGCCCAGCTCACGGCGAGCGCCGCCGCGCTCCTCCCGCCGCCTTCGCCCCGCTCGCACCTCGCGCTCCCGCCGCCCGCACCTCCGCCTTAATTCTTCGGCGTTTCTACCGTTTTTTTGCCCGCTAAACCCCGTTTTTCACCACGGCGATATGCAAATCAGCCGGGCATGCTGGGACACCGGCCCCGCGGCACTGCCCCCCCCCGTGGTCCCGTCTGCGCACGCGCAGAACCGCCGTTTGGGCGGGAACGCGCTGGGCGGGCCGCAGCGCCGGGGCGCGTGCGCGGCCGCCGCTTCCGGGGGGGGGCGGTGCCCCCGGAAGGGCTCGCGGCGCGCGGCGCAGGCGGCGGGGCGGCGGTCGCGGGACATGGCGAGGTACGAGCGGCCGGAACCGGAACCGGAACCGGAGCCGGAACCGGAGCGCGACCGGAACCCGCTGCCGGGCCGGAGCCGCGAGCCCGCCCGGGACGCGCGGGGTTTGGGCGAAAACGGCGCGGTTTAGGGTGCGAAGCGGCGGCCTGGGGGGGGAGAGCCCCGCGGCCGGGGGGAGACCCGGGCCCGGGGTGGCCGCGGCCTGGGCCAGGGCTCCGCTCCAGGGCCCCCGGGGGCGCCTGGGGGGGCCGAGCCCCGGCCCCCGGTTCCGTCCCGTGGGTCTCGGCACCCGGGACGCGCTGGCGCAGGGCGAGGAGGAAACCTGCCCTCCAGAACCGCTCCCAGGTGCCCCGGGCCTCGCCTCGCCGGGTTTCCGGCACCGCTTCTCCGGAGCTGCTCCAGGGAGGACGGAGGTTCCGGCTGCTCCTCGGCGCAGAGCTCTGAGGGGATAAAAAAGGCTCCTCGCTCACTGCCGTCCTGGTACCGGTGTACTGGTACCTGCTGTCCTGGTACCGGTGCTTAAGAAACGGAGCGGATCAGTCCAGAGCTGGGGGCGTTAACGGAGGCCACAGGAGCTGTTGTCCCCGTGGAAGGGGGCAGGTTAACCCAAATACCGGCACTCGCGGCTGGTGCCAAGAAACCCTCCGTGTTCCGACTTCCATTGAAGCTCTGCCGAAATCCCACGTCGGGATCCCCGGAGGTGCCTCGTGGCAGCACAGCTGGGCCCCCACCTATACCTAAAATACCTAAATACCTATACCTAAAATAGTGGTAGTGACCTCGTATATCCCCACCTATACCTAAAATAGTGGTAGTGGCCTCTTATATCCCCACCTATACCTAAAATAGTGGTAGTGACCTCTTATATCCCCACCTATACCTAAAACAGTGGTAGTGGCCTCGTATATCCCCACCTATACCTAAAATAGTGGTAGTGGTCTCTTATATCCCCACCTATACCTAAAATAGTGGTAGTGGTCTCTTATATCCCCACCTATACCTAAAATAGTGGTAGTGGCCTCTTACATCCCCCGTGCGCTGCAGTAAGGACGTGGCGTGCTCTGATGTGGCACCTGGTGACACCCTCCGTGTGATTTAATGGGTGATGCGAATGCCAAATATCTGCTGTTCCTGTAGGCGTGGGAGCTGCGCAGAAGAGGAGGAGAGAGTAGGTTAACACTGGCTTGCTGGAAAGCCCCAAAGCTCCCGGAAAATGGCCTGTGCGTTCGCTGGGCCCACGGCGGTCACTGATGTCATTAAAGATCTAGACACTCAGATAGCAGTAAGTAAATGGGAGTGACGTTGCCGAGAGCTGGCATGCAGGAGTGGCCTGGGATCCCGCGTATCCCGCTAGTTTTGTGCCTGGCGATCTTAAAAGCACCTGCCGGGATGCGATAAGATCGGCAAGTCAACGGACAAAACTACGTTGTACTAATGAAGTGCACGAGGATTCCGGAGCGTTGCCTAAATCCTGCCGTCTGTGCATGGCGGGTGGGAATTCCTGCTTCCTACAGCTGTGACCAGAGGCACGGGAGGCGGTGGCTTGAGATCAGGCAGCGCTTTAGCACAAAACTGAGGGGTTTCGGGGCCAACAGGAGGATTTTTCAGCATTTGGTCAGTTAAAATGGATGAGCATCCAGCATATAAAACCTTTCCACGGCGGCGCGTGGGCTCGTGTTGGCATCAGACACTAAAACGGCCCCATGCCGAGCGCCTCCGTGCAGCTCCTGGCTCGTTGCTTTTGCTGTGGATTAATCCAAACTAACACGTCTGCTCTGGTGAGGAGGATGCGTCTATTTGGCCAAGAGGCATAAAACACTCTGGTCATCACCTAGTCTTTGCTGTGACTTCTCCGTGTTGCCCTGGGATCAGGATCAGTGTGTGGGAAAGAAGACTCCGTTGCAAACGGGACTGTTTGAGGGGAATTGTCGCTGGAGACGGTGGTTAACGTTCCCCGGTTCATTTTTGGTGCTGGTTTTGCGTTGTTGCACGTGGTCTTCCCGGGACACGCGCGTGTTTGCGGCGCGTCCTTGTTGCCCTCTCCGCGTCCAGCGACGGCGGAGAGGCTTTTGCAGCAAACCCTTAATGAAACGTTCATTTTGGGCGGGAGCAGCCGCTGCGCTGCCCGCGTGAAGGATTTGGGTCGTTCCCCTTCCCCGAGCCGGGCTGCAGAGCAAGGAGCAAGCAGAGCCCTCGCAAACCTGGAATTTAGAGCCCTGGGGCTCGCCGACGGCTGCCAGTCGTTGTGAGCCCGGTGCTAATTCCCCGAGTAAGGTCTGGTGCCTAGTGGTGAGCCCGGCAGATCCGAGCGATGAGCTGAGCTGCTGCAGCCCGGTTGTGTCTCGCTGCGGGCGGTCGGGCAGATCTGCTCGCGTTTCCTGCCGTTTCCAGCTCCGCGGGGCGCGTGGGCTCTTTGTTCCCTCGTCGCGTTGTCTCTGCGTCCCCCAGCTCCAGCTCTCGGGCCCGGGTCTGAGCCTGCCGGTGGCCTCTGTGTGAGCGGTACCGGGGGGACCTGCTGCTCTGGGCAAAGGGGCCGAAAACGCAGCCCCCGCCCCGCAGCGCTTTGCAGCACGGGCTGGTGCCGAGGAGAGGGGCGTCCCGGCGGGATTCGGTCCGGAGGAAGAGGAAGGAGCAGGTGGAATGAGCGGGCGCTGCCTGTGCTCAGCCAGGGCACTGCATGCAGCCGTTGAGCTTCTCGTGGCAAGCTCTGTTTTCCAGGGAGTGTTTCCCCTTTCCTAAACACTTTTCCCTTCCCGGCTTTGTGCAGAGAGACCTGATCCGCGCAAAGCTCCGTGTCCTCTCACTTCCTTGGAGTTCCCTTCTCTCATGGCCAACCCTTGCTCTCTTTTCCAGTTGATTGGCTTGGGTCCCCACAACCCCAAGAAGAAGCAAGACCTGGAGAAGCTTTATGATCTAAAAGCTAAAGCCCAACAGATTATGAACCAGTTTGGCCCCTCTACCTTGATCAACCTCTCCAACTTCTCCTCCATAAAGCCGGAACCAGCCAGCACTCCGCCACAGAGCTCCATGGCCAACAGCACCACGGTGGCAAAGATGCCGGGAACGCCAAGCGGAGGAGGGCGGCTCAGTCCCGAAAGCAACCAGGTAACCTCATCCCTGGCTGTGGCACGGCAGGGGGACACAGGCTGGCCTCTAGGGTGGTTCCTCTGCTTTAAATTGCTGGGAAATACCTAATGATGAAGGATCAATCACCGTCCTGAGCGAGCCATCGTGCTCACGGAGTAGCGTTCTTTAAAATCCTACTATGTGGGATGTAATAGTGTGTATAAATGTAATGTAATAGTATAATGTAATAGGATGTGATAGTGTAATAAAATTATTTATTACACTGAGGTCTGCTATCTGGTCAAAGCTGGCAGGGATACTTGGAAAGAGCTCCTCAATACCTGATCCTTCCCATTTCGGCCATTCCTGACGTGCTGCCTTGTGTCACCATGCGTGGCTTGGGCCTCGGGGGAGTGGGGCACGAGGTCTCTGCTGGGAGGGCAGCTGCTTTGCTAAGGCAGGGCCATCAGTTATTCCTTCCTTCCCCTGCCTGCAGGTTTTAACCAAGAAGAAACTACAGGACCTGGTGCGTGAGGTGGACCCGAACGAGCAGCTGGATGAGGATGTGGAGGAGGTAGATACCGAGGAGCCGCCCGGGGCTCCCCGGAACAGGATCCCCTTGTCAGAGCAGGAGGGGTTGGTTCCTGCTCCGCTGCTGCACGTTTGCTGCAGCCTTCAGGCCTCCCAGTGTTAGGGAGGGCTTTAAAACTGCAGTGGCAGCAAATGCCTTGGAGTATTTGCTTCTGAGAGCTCGAGCCCGTCGCTTGGCGCGGTCTGGGCCCTGCGGCTCGGGGGTGCTGAGGCTGCTTGCTGTCCTTGCTCCGTGACAGATGCTGTTGCAGATCGCTGACGATTTCATAGAGAGCGTGGTGACGGCAGCGTGCCAGCTGGCGCGGCATCGCAAATCCAACACGCTGGAAGTCAAAGACGTCCAGTTGCATCTCGGTAAGTGACCGTTCTGCCTCTGGTGAGAGCTGGGCACACGCCGTGCCACCAGGGTGAACCCGACCGGGGTCGCTTTCATCACTGCCGACCTGTGCCCTGTCTTCCAGAACGCCAGTGGAACATGTGGATCCCAGGCTTTGGTTCTGAAGAGATCAGGCCCTACAAAAAAGCCTGCACTACAGAAGCTCACAAACAGGTACGGAGCCCTTGGTGCTAACGCCTAGAGTAGACAGAAGGTGACGGAGGAGAGTCTTCCAGGGCTGCTGGCACTCTGTGTATTTGTATCCTCTCTTCCCACTGCTTTGGAATTGAATCCCCTTCTGGGGTCCCCTCCCACGTCTCTGCAGAGAGTTGTGTTTGCTCTGGTTGTTTGCGGGAGCGCTCACACTGTCTGAGAGCCACCCGAGCTGCAGACAGTGCCCAATGTCCTGGGGCACATCCCGGGCTCCGTCCTCGTGCAGCTCCTCTGGTTCCATGGAAGATCCGTGTCCAAGAATGCTGGGTTAAACACGCAGCACATGCGTGAGTAACTGGAACCCTCCACGCTGCATTTGCCACCATAAAAAGGGAAACAGCTGCAAAAATCTTAAAGGCCTGGGAAGATGCAGGGAGAGAGACAGTTGTTCTGGAATTTCAGCTGTAGACTGGAGCAGAGCAGCTGTTTTCCCCTAGTTTTTCTTCAATGCGTGGGGCTGCTGCTATTTAAACATGCAGTCGGAGGCAAGGGCCTTGAGGTGGGTTATAGAGACTATAGGCAGCTGTAAGACTGTAGGTGTTTGTTTTTAGCTGGCTCTGAGCACATTAAGATTTCCATGGACTGAAAGGCCTGTGTTGAAGCGAGTCAGGCCGTGTCCCGAGATCCCGCCTGCTCGGCGTTGTTCCCACTGGAGTAGTTTCCAAGCTTGTTTTGCAGTTTCCTTGTCCGAGACTCTTGGCTTCCCATGTTTTTCTCTTCTTTGTCACAGAGAATGGCGTTGATCCGCAAAACTACCAAGAAATAACCCCTGGGAAGAGCTGGGAGACGACGCCAGTGCATTTTGGGATATCTGCCTCTCCGCTGAAGCCTCCTCCATGCCATCCATGGGATATTTTTTTTAATGCTTACAGAGAAGCATATATTTTTTATTAAAGGTGCAGCAATATCTGACTTTATGGGGAGATCTGCCAAAAACATTCTACGCCCCCTTCCTCATCCCCGCTAAGAGCGCAACGTATCTCAAAACAAAGACTTTTTATTTGTGACTTGAAAGTGGTTTATCGTATCAGTGATTATCCGAGGGACAGAGCATTTGATCGTGTGTGGGACAGTATTAGCAGCATCTGTAGAGGTTTTTGTTTCCTCCTTCCCGCCCCTACCTGTTCCAGTACTTTGTAATGTCAGTGTTTATATAAATACTTGCGTTTGTTTTACATGAATAAAAAAATTATTAAGCTAAGGCCAGGGCCTAGTCTTGTGCTGTTAAAAAGGGAGGGAGAGAAGCTGCAAGGGAAAGGAGCAGCCCGGGGGAGACCTGGGGTTTTGTGCGTCCTGTAGGAGAGCTCGAGCGCTGGCCCTGGAAGCGAGGGCGAGGGTCTGGCCGCTTCCCTGCCGCGCTAACGGGGTGGGAAGGGGCGAAGCTGCTGCTGCTCCTGGAGCTGTGGGACAGGGCAGGAGGAGCAGGTGCCTCCGGGCGCTCCCTACGTGCAGGGGAAGGTTGATGGGAGCAGCGGGCGCCCCGTCCTCCCGCCCCGCTTGCTCCGGGGCTCTCGTGGCCCTGGGGGCTGCCAGCACCCACGGAGAGGCTGTTGGAGCGGTTTAGAAACCAGTGCGGCCTCTCCTTCCCCGAGGAGCCGGGAGCACAGGAGCAACCAGCGCAGCCGCTGGGTCACCCTGGGAGAGGAGGGAGCCCTCCCTGCACGGCCGGGGGACGCGCGTGTCCCCCTCGCAGCCGGGAGCGCCGCACCGTCCATGCGCGCCCTCCCGAGCGCCGCGGCGCCCCTTCCCCGCCGCCACCGCCCCAGGAAGACGCGGGCAGCAGGGAGGGGAGCGCAGCCTCTTTAATGTGGTACCGCGGCCGCCTTCCCCACCGGTTCCCGGTGCGGGGCCGCGCTGCCCTCCGTCCCTGCGCCGAGGGGGTGCCCGGCGTCGCGCGGGCGCCAGCGCCCCGCTCTAGCACGCGCAGCGCTTGGGCCGCTCCTGCTCGGCGGGCGGCGGGAGCGGGAGGCCGCTCTTGATGCCGGCCCAGGCGGCGCCCGGCCGCCCCGTGCGCAGCGCCTCGTAGATGGCGAGCGCCAGCGTGCGGAAGGCCGGCGCCACGTTGCTCGCGTCCTTGGCCGACGTCTCCACGTAGGGCGCGCCCAGCGCGGCCGCCAGCCGCTCGGCCTCGGGGCGGCCCACGCGCCGCTCGCCCGCCAGGTCGCTCTTGTGGCCCACCAGGAGGAAGACGAGGCGGGCGGGCCGCACGGCGTCCGTCACGTCGCGGTGCCAGCCCCGCACGCTCTCGAAGGACGCGCGGTTGGTGATGTCGAAGAGCAGCATCGCGCCGGCCGCGTTGCGGTAGTAGGAGCGAGTCACCGACCTGGGGGGAACGGGGGTGAGCAGCCCAGGGCGGGGGGCTCGGCCAGAGCCACCTGCTCCCAGGGGAGCGGCCCTGTCCCCCCTGTCCCCAGGGCGGTGGCAGCTGCAGGTGGCTCTGTCCTGGTGCCAGCGCTGGCGGGAAGCGGCTCCACTCGGGTCCCGCGGGAACATCGCGGGTCTCCCCAGCCCAGAGGAGCGACAAGGACAGGGGTGGGTCTCAGGGTCCTGCAACCCCCCGGGAGAAGGAGGGTTGAGCCCAAGGGTGCTGGTGGCTCACGAGGAGGAGGAGGAGGAGGAGGGACACTGTTCTGGGTGCCCCTTGGGTTGGGATCCCACTATCCCTCCCCCCCGCAACTCCCATGGAGGCCTCGGAGAAGCTGCCTGGACACCCCCATCTCCACCACCCTCCGTGGACCCCAGACCCACCTGAACCGCTCCTGCCCGGCCGTGTCCCAGAACTGCAGCTTGACGCGGAGCCCCGGCCGGAGCTCCACGTGCCGCACGTAGAAATCCACCCCCACCGTCTGGTCGGGGGCCTCCAGGAAGGCGCCCTGCGTGTAGCGCCGCAGCAGCGAGGACTTGCCCACCGTGGAGTCCCCCAGCATGATCACGCGGAACTGGTAGTGCCAGGCGGCCTCCATGGGCCCAGCTGGCGCCGGCGCCGCGTGTCCCGGCTCGCCGGGGCGGTGCTGCCCCGGGCGCAGGGCGCAGCGTGTCTGCCTCTCGCGGGCACAGCCCTCATGGGCTGGGAAAGCACCTGGTTTCCTAAGTGGATGCAGGAGGGAGGTTTTTCTCGTATGCGAGTCAAAGCTGAGCTGGTGTCCGTGTCTCCTGGGTGCGAGATGGGGCTTGGGAGCATCCTGCTCCCGCACGGGCGAAGAAAGGGCCAGGAGTCAAATAAATCCTCCTTGGTGACCCTGTCAGGGTGCCGCTGCCGCCGGGTCCCATCCCGTTCGGAGGGGCAGCGCTCACAGGGCTCCGTCGCGCGGCTCCTGCTGGAGCTGGGCTGGATCCGGCCCCGCGGGCGGCAGCGCCTTGTGGACGGGCCCGCGAGCGCCGGCGAGGGCAGTGCCACCCTGAGGCCCACGGCTCTGCTGAGGCCACGGCTGCTTCATTGCACTTGTGGCCACCGAGGGCAGTGCCGCCCTGAGGCCCACGGCTCTGCTGAGGCCGCGGCTGCTTCGTTGCACTTGTGGCCACCGGCACGAGCGGCATGCAGCTGGCGGCCACCTTACAGTGCCGCTCAGGGTCGTGCCTCAAGGAGGAGCCCTGGGAGGAGGATGGTGCCTCGCTCTGCTAGGACCTGGCCCTGGACTGTCCCTTTGAGCCTCATTCACCCTCCGGGTTCCCCAGCTTCAGCCTGAGGCTCTCAGGGAGGAAAAGCCTCCGCTCCTCGGGCTGCCTCCCCCGACCCCATGAGGCTGCAACGGCCCTCTGAAAGCCACGCTGTCCCCACAGCCCTCACTCCCGTGGGCACCCCCTACAACACATCCCCACAGCCCCCACTCCCCTGGGGCACCCCCCACCCCATGTCCCTGCCCTGCAGCTCCCACTGCCGGCCACGACCCCGACACCTCCCACCTTGTGAGCAGAGCGGGGCAGGGCAGGGAAGCCAGCAGCCCTGCTCCAGTGTTTGTTCCAGCCAGAGATTTCCACCTATTCTGCTTTCCAGAGTACACAGGGAGAGACCCAGCTGCTCGAGCAGCCCCCATTTCCATCCCTTGCTCCTTTTCCACCCTGGCTTTCACCAGACCACTCCCTTCTCCCTCCCGCTGCAGGCCCCTTCATTCGGCACATCCCCCACACAAGCTGGTCAGTCAGGGGGGCACAGCCTTGACCACGAGATCCCCTCAACCCCGTTAGGATCAGCTGCTCCAGCCGAACCCACAGCTCTGCTCCTGTTATTAAGGATGAAGCCGAGCTCAGCCCCAAGCAAACACCACAACACCAGGAGCCACAGTGAGCGCCAAGCCCTTTATTTGTCCTGCAAACGTTTCAAGTGCAGACACTTCCCAAAACTCCACGTCAGGAACACTGCTTCCATGCTCAGCTACTGAGGAACTGGAGCTGCTGCCACCCGCAGCACCAGGGCCCCGCGGCCGCTGTCCCCACACGGGGGAGCTCCAGCCCCGTGCAGGAGCCAGGAGCTGGTTACCGGGACCCGCTCATCTCAGCTGGTTTCATTTAGACCTGAAGAGGAAAAAGGAAAACCTGAATGAAGAGCAGTTCAACTCAGATCAGCATCAGTTTTCAGCTGCGTTAAGGGCTAATTTCCTGGCATTCCCTCTCCCAGGGCTTCTCCGTGATTTTAGCTAGTTCTGCTGCCTGGCCTCAGCCCCATATCCGCAGGATTCATCCAGCAGTCTCCAAAGAAAGAGGTGTCATCACTGACCAGGCTGGCTGTGCTGTCACTCACCTCCGAGATGCTCTGACTGGGGATACCAGGCTGCCCAACTACAAATCATACCAGGGACCTTCATCATTCCCACCCACGGAGTCCCATCCCACTGCAAATTCCAGCTAAGGATCAGCTGTTTCCAGTGGTTGCTTAGGAAAGGATTAACGAGGAGCTGCTGACAGCAGAGGGACAGCTCGCGGCACAGTGTACACTGTTCCTTGTGATCTGGGACGGCCGAGATGTCACCCAGAGAAACATGGAACCAACCTCAGAGTTATTCCCAAGGACACTCCCGTGTTGAGCTGCAGTTTCCCCACACACAACTCAGGCCTTTTGCAGGGCAAACTTGATTCTCTCCATGGAAGCAGGGGATCAATGACTCGACTCCATGAGCTCTCAGCCTTTCCCACTAAGCAAGTGATTCCTGAAGGAGAAATCACACACCAGTCACTTTGGAGGACCTGAAGGAGCAATTTATGTAACAAAACTCACTGTACGATGGTTTTTATTTCGCACGGTTCCTCTTGTTTTAGCGAAACCATCCTTGCTTCCTCCCCATTTCCCTTTTTTTTTTTTTTTTTTTAACAAAACAAGGTAGACACCCAGCCGTTCCAATCCCGACCTTTACGTTCCTCCCTCCCAGCTGATTTTAAGTGTTCAAGCTGCTCTGTGTTCTTGCTCCTAGTCTCTGAAAAAGAGCCACTCACCATGATCCTGGTGAGCCCTGGCCTTAAGTCTCTGATCAATATTGTTACCTTCTCCTTGGGCACACGCACATTTCTGGTTATATCAATCTCCACGTTAACACTTCCACTGCCAACCTGCACAGATCCTCAGCGCCCTCATTCCTTTCCTGACCAGCAGGTTTCGCTCCTGCTCCAGCCTCCCCCAAGCAGCACGCCAGACCTAACGTGCCATGTCTGCAGACTGGCCCTTCTCGGAGCACGGCGCACGAGCAGAGAGGCGCAGGCCAGTCGGCATTTTGCTTTTCCTCCTTTTTCGACCACAAGATCGGTATTCAGATCTGATGGGAAAGGGATCTGGAGGGCAAAGCGCTTCTGCTCCGACAGGCACCTCCACCCTCACCTCGCGGGCGGCACCGTGGGTCTCGGCAAGCGCCTCATCGTCCTGCAAACCCGCAACACGGGAGAGCAGCACCGTCAGGAACGGCTGGCAGATCCTGCCCTTCACAGACACATGTCACCAACACCCCCTCCGGAAACCAGCACTCTAGGAGAGGGAGGAACAAGGTAACATAGGTCCCTGAAAACATATAGGAGGGGCGAGTGACAGCGACGGGCAGAGGAGGCCCGGCAGTCAAAGACCCTCCCGTTGCTCTCGCGTGTTGTTGGAGAGCGGAGGCTACTCTGGGGAGCCGCCGCTCTTGGATTAACACGCGGGCTGAGAAAGGCCCTGGGCAGAGCGCGCTGGGGCTGCACAGGGACGGGGGCAGCTACAGAGCTATTTACCAGCATGCAGCGATGTCCCATTCCCGGCTCTGCCCCTCGCAAATGAGGCCGGGGGGAAAAACCGGAGTCTCCGTGGCAGCCCTCACCTGCCGGGGCCTGGCTGGCCGGGATCACCTTCCTCGCCGGCGGGAGCCCAGGAGGCCTCGCTGTCACGCAGCTTCTTCCAGAGAGAAGAACGGTTTAGCTCCAGGGCCGGGGCTGGGGAGGCGCCGCGCGGCCGCGCTGCCCCTTGGCCGGCGCCGTGTCTTTTCCCGGGATGTTGCCAGGCAGTTACGGCAGCACGAACTGCGCGGCGACCGTCAGGGAAAACTGCTCGCTCTCGGCTCCTTTTTGACTGCGCCAGCCACGCGGCGGGGCGGGCGCAGCTTCGACAGGGCCTCCCCACCCATCCATCCATCCGTCCGCCCGCCCGCTCCCTCGCGGCCTCTCGAAACGCGGCCGGCAGCACGCGGAGCCCCCAGGGCACCGATGCGGCAGGGCCGAGCGGCGGGCGGACGCGCGGGCGCGGCGGATGGCGGCGGATTCTCCGCGCCGCCATCACCCACCTGCAGAGCCACCATCGCGGGCAGAGGCCGGCACCCGGCGGCCGCCGCCTTTTATAGGCCGGCAGCGCGGGCGCTGATTGGCTGCCATAGACGCGCCCTCCCGCAGCGCCTCCTGGGAGTTGTAGTTCGCGCCGCCTCCCCTTTCCCCCCCGTGCCACGGGCTGGTCCCAGTCCCAAGGATGCCTCCCCACGCACCATCCTCGCTCTGCTGCAGGAAAAGCTGGGATCTCCCTCCAAAGCCGGAGGGCCTCAGGTTTCCCCTGGTTGTTCCCTCCTTTAGTTGTTCCCCTGTCACAGCTAGACACAGCCTGTCCTCCGAGAATCAGAGGAAAGTGTCCCGGGAACATTAGTCTGCCCAAACAATATCGCTGTCGTTTCCCTGTCTAATTAGTGGAGAGCAGTTAAAAGGAGAGCACCTGCTAGCTGGTGGGAAGGGCCTCCTGAAGCAGATACCAATGCTGAAGCCACAGCCGCAAGGAGAAGTGAGGATGAAGTCCTGGATCTCAGACTCAGGCGGAACTGTCTGCTTCCTGCCCTGGAGAAGGGGGAAAAGGAGAGAAAATCAGTCAACTTTAAATCAGTTAACTTTAAATCTGTCCCAAGCAATGTTGGCAACTTTTGGGTGGCTCCTGCTTAGGAATCACCCCTGAATCTCATTATTCCAGCACAAAGTTGCCACATCACCCATGAAGAAAAATCTGGCACTCATTTAAAGCAGCAACAAGTCTGAAAAGGAGCCTCAAATCTTGCATGACCGAAGTCTTCTAAAAACAGTACTTGACAAATGTGGTGGGGACAGCTCGCAAGCAGGTGGTGCCGTCCGCCTGCTGCTGAACTCGGCAGCTGCCCTGCGGAGTCATGCGCCATTCCCAGATGGACTAATTCTCCTTGGCACGGCACCACCGGCAGAGTGAGCACAGCAACCTCCCCGGCAGCTCCCAAAGCATCACAGGGCCTGGGAGCTTAAAAGAAAATTCTGAAGATTCTGAAGGCCTTGATAAACACCAAGTGTTTGGGAAGAGAAAGTCTTCCAAGTGATAAACGGGGAAAGATGCCAACGACAATCCTGAAAACCAAAGCTCTTCCCTGCCCAAATGAGGGAGAGAAACAGAGCTCCAAATGGAAGTGAAGAAAATCCTGCTCTGTATTTGTGGTGTGTGACCACAGTCCAGCCAGGGCTCTGGCCAAGCCTCCCGTGTGGCTTGGGCTCTTCTGTCCAGCAGTTTCATACGGCAGGACCTGCAATCCCCACCTCAGGACAGGAGTTGACATTGGCTCTGATGGTGTCACTCAAAGGGAAGCGCTTGATGAAAACAATTTGTAAAAAGAAAAAACAAACAAAAAACCCAAAAAAGCAAGACACTGAGCCACTACCTTCACTAACCCCTGCAGCCCCCTGCAAGCAGAGAGGCCAAGACCAGCCCTGCTCATGCACAGCTGCTGACGGGTATCGTTTTCACCTCATTATCTACCACTGCTTTCATCCTGCATATTTTACAGGAGAAGCAGCCTCTTGGTGCAGCAAGACTGAGTATGTGACTACAAAACCCTTCTTATCAAATCTGGGATGAGCTGCAAAGGCAGAAAAGAATAGCAGCTTAGAAGCAAGAGGGGCTTCCTTCCAAAGAAATATTTGGGACAAGTGAAAAGGTAAAGAAAGTTTGTCAGGGTAACTTTTCCTGAACTGATTTTATCTCTTTTTTCAGTATAGCTGTTGCATTTGCAATTCACATCCTATCCTGTTACAGAATTTGCTCCACATCAAAGCAAATCCTAAATTAAACCCAGAAACTGCTGCATCCAGTGAGCTGTAACAAGATGCTTTGGAAGCAGCAAGAGAGCAAGCCTGAAAGTTGAAAGTTCCTCTCAGATTTTGCTTAGAAGAAGCAGAGGATTAACAATCTGGTAATGAGAAACTGAGTACACAAAATCAGACCAAAATATCTGCATTCCTCAAAAGGGCTTCAAAGAAAAACCAGAAGGTGTCCAAGCAGAGCTCAAAGGGCATGGGACAGGATCTAGGGAGGCTACAAACTTATCTGGCCCAAGTTTGGGAGACAAGAGAAATCCTCTTTACAGCGAGACAGAGCAGGCTCCTCATCACAGCCCTTTACTTCCTGCATGGGGCTGCACTGCTCCAGACCCATTTTTTGTTTAAAAAAAAAAAAAATGAAAAATGCTTTTTTTTTCTTTTCTTAGCCTACTTTCAGAGTTTTTTTCCCAAGCCACTGCTTATCCAAACCAACAAACTGTTAATTAAACAGAGAGTAATGGCAACAGGGCACCACGCAGTTTGGAAATCACTGTGTAACACCTACATATTTTCAACCCCACAGCTGGCTAATCATTTTTCAGTCTGTATAGCTTACACTGTAATCCAAGAGTGCCTGCAATTTAAACATAATAATCTAAATTGAATCATCACAAGGATAATAGTGAAACTGCTTAAGACATTTTGTAATCACCAGCAAGCGCTGCATGCCGAGAGGCAGAGCACTTCACAATCTACACTGCAGATTTTGATGCAATTTTCCAAGCAGCGTGTAATTCTACCATATTGTGATATCATCTGCCCTGAAATTTCTTGCCTTTAGCCTGTAAAGATAAAAGTATTATTTACCTTACTACATGGAGTCCTTGGCTTTCATCTTGCATTACACTAAATGCTAATTAATCAGGGCTTTTCCTGTAGCCATCCAAGAGAAACAAAATCCCACACTCCGTTTATCTTGGCTTCCAACACACACAACCTACCGATCCAGGTGAGTGGATGTTTTGCAGCTCCACATAAAAGGCTCCTCTGTAGTCCAGGTGCTGCAATAGTGGCCGGGAGCTGAAAATGAACATTAAGAAGAATAAACACGTGATACCAAAAAAAAAAAAAAAAATAGTGCCAAGAGATGAACAACAGAACCTTGGCTCAAATTCTAAGAAAACAGCCCAAAAAAAGCGGGTAAAGGTAACTGGAAAAAAACAACTACAAAGTGATGCTGAGGAGGAAGCTGCTTCTCTCACTAAGCTTGGTAGGGTGAAATTTTTTTTTCAGTTTCCCTGATTTTGTGGGGGGATGGAAGGAAAGAATTTGACCGTTTCCCTCCAAAATAACTCCCAATTTGACCAAGAGCTTTAAAGAAACATATTTCTTCTCCAAGTGCCCTGTGCTTTCCTTACCCCGCGTCCTCAGCATTGCTGTGGGCAGCTGCCTCTCTCTTCCTCAGCCATCAGTCGCCAGCCTCACGTGGCAGCGAGAACGCGGCCCGAAGCCTCTCACCAGCTCCTCTCCTAGAAGCAAACACATGGGTTATTGTAGAGTCTACAGCACCTCTAAATAGGCTCCAGCAGGTACTATCTGCTGGCCCCTGCACCTCCCAAATTGTCCTCCACCTAAGCACCCAGCATGTGTGCATATTGAACAGGACAGCAGTGCTGACCCGACTTAGAAGAGCAGCATCCATTTGTACAGATAAAATAGCGTGGCTTCAGGTCACCTCCTGTAGAGCATTATGAGGGCTGTATTACACGTAAAATTTGGAGGATGAGGGAAATGCAGGACAGAAAAAGGAGGATGAGGAGTGTGCTACTCTGTACGCTGCACCGTTGTAGCGCAACAGGATGACCTACAAAGTCTTTAGCAAGAGGACTGGAAAAAAGTTCATGTCACCTCCAAAACACAACTCTGCTGAGCAGGTGCTTCTGAAGCAGCAGGGCATCATTTCAGTGCTCAGCAACACTGCCCAGCCACGTGAGAAGCCCCAGACTCTGCCCTCTTCAACCTGTCTGCTCCCTCTGAAACACCACCATCCCCGTGAGCAAACACCCAGGCACTGAAATCCAGAGTCACTGGAGCTCAGGGTACTGCTCAGAGCCCGCAGCAAAGCCAAAAGAGCAGCAGGAGGAAAGAATTCCCCACTGACAAGACCACAGGGATCCAGTATTTCTCCTAGCACTCGTTCAAAACTATACTAAACCCAGTGTGGAGATCACCACTACCTTCATATTCACAGCACATTCATCATTGCAGTCGATAAAAAAGACCACAGATTGACAAACAGATCATAATTATGGACACAAACAAAGGTGTAGCAGAAGTAGGCTTTATGAAAGTATTTCAATTTTGTGGCAAATTTCTGCATCGACATGGGCAGGGAGGCAACTAAACGCTCTGCAGCAGCAATTTCAGTTACCAAACTATTTCTTGGATAGACATTTATTACAGGTAGTTTTGTCTGCTCCTATTTTTCAAAGAGTTTAAGGCACAAAAGCCTGAAAAGGGCTTATAACATGTACATAAGTGCTATTATTTTTGCTGTCACTTTTAATGCAACATAATATTAGCTTAAATATATTGCTTGTCCATCCAGCTTATACAATATCCAGTAGAAAACGCCTTTCAGATTCGCAACAATTTGTTGCACAATATATTGATTATTTTGCTCTGACCCTTTTTTTTTTTTTTTTTTTTTGCTGCAAAATCTTCATTTTCACCATATTCACTCTGACAAAACAGTGGAAGACACTGTGAAATCTTAGTATCTTAATGAGACCATCAAGAACTTCCCACAACGAAAAAGATAAGATACACAGAATCATATTTAAACGAGGTTGCTGGTAAAAGTGTTTTAAACTGCTTAACTGCTGGGGAAATACTTCCTCATACACGGATGAGGAGCCAGCCTGCGCTAGAGACCACCATGTAGAAGGCATTGGTCTTTCATAGCTTTGTAACACATTTCTGTCTCCAAAGTGCTTTTCCAGTAGATTGCTTAAAAACACCAAGCTCTAAACTTGGTAGCTCAAGATCACAGCTTAGAATAAGTAAACATAAGCTTTTATCTACATGATTCCCATGCTCGAGTTACAGCAACCTCACTCGGTCACTAGAAAGCCTTTGAGACGTTCTAGTGGTGTCTGACATGGACTTTTAAAAAAATCACATTTACGAGAGTTGGATCAAATGACTGAAGACAGTTAAATGGATAGGAAAACAGAGAGATGGGCAGCAACCAAAATGCAAAGGGTAACTTTACTCGAAAGACCAACTTTTTTATTGTACGTTGGAGTAGAGTCTTTCCCCTGTGCCATCTTGTTGAAAGTTTATAAATTACAATTCCCAAGGAGTGTTAAGAGTTCATTTCAAGACAAAAGGAATAAAACTGTTGCAGTTCTAACTTCCACCATGAATCAAAGTTACCATGATGCTCCTATGATACTCATTGCGTACAGGAAACGCCCCAGTCCTCCTGCGCTTCGAGGAACAGAGCTGGGTGGCAAAAGGGCCACCCCAAACTGCCGCAGGGTCCAGGCGCAGCGGAGCAGCCCCGAGTGCGGCGGCGGGTTTGTCACACAGACAGGGCCTCAGCAACGAGGCTATAACACGGCCGGAATCTCTGAGGAGACAGTGTCCAAAGGCTGCCAGTGACAGTCCATCAAGGCATCGTAGAGCTCTTCACTCTGTTCCATAAACTGCTTATTTGCTTCGTGGACATCCAACTGAGGCGTCGGATCTAGAGGGAAGACGCCAGACAAATGGGTCGCGCGTCAAACGAGCTTGGGAAAAAACCCAATCGCCTAAAATGTGTTAGTTTTAGTAAGACAAAAGCAGGCAAGGGGATGAAGGAGGGGGTGCCACAAAGCATTCCAGACCTGACTGGATTAGGAAATCTTGCTGCAATGGGGTAAGCAATAACTAGTTCCAGGTGTGTCCCTCCTTTCAGTGACGGTCTGCCGCCCAGCAGGGTGAGGAGAGGGAGCACAGCTGCCCCTCGCAGCCTTGGGCAGCCCCTCGTGCTGCCAGAGAAGTGTGTTGGCACCAAGACACTGGCCAGCAAGGCAAGGAGATGGTGCCTTCTGCAAAGAACTTGGGGCCTGGAGAGCAATACCCAATGTGCAAAACGCTGCTGCCACCAGGCCACAGCTCACACTTTGCAGAATCAACTTGTCTTATTCACCAAACCACTTGTAGGTTTTAAAGCTCCCCTAACAGCACCCATGATCTGAAGATCAGGTTATCAGATCAGCACAATCACAGAATTCTTGTTTCTTTGTCGCAGAAAAAAAAAAAGAAAAAAAAGGAAAAAAGAAAAAGGTGTATAGTTGGAATGCTCCACAAGATTAAAATCTGTATTTTCAGGGCTAAGGAGATATGGATACAAGTCCACAAATCCTCTAATGCTAGTGAAGCCAGGTAGCTTCAGACTTAGCAAGGCTTAGACTAGCCACAGCAAGTGCACAGTTGGGATGCAATCGCGTGATACTGACCTGCATTTTTTTTTTCAGGCCTCAGATTTATTCCAAGATAAACATATATTATACATTGAATTGAAGGGTCAATTTGAGAACAGTTCTAATCAGAGGAAAGGAATTGACAACTGCAGTAAAGAGTTCGAGAAACATACCTTCCAACGCATCCTCCCCAACTTCTTCATATGTCTGCAAAGACAAAAAATAACCCCTTAGGACTACAGATACTTATCTTTCCTAAGAACATCACCTGCTGATTACTACTGTCATACGCTGCCTTCTGTGTCTTGTGATTACAACAGCAGCCTTCACACGCAAGCCCGGAGAGCCACTCCCAGCAGACTCCAAGGGGGAGATCCCACACTCAGCTTCCAGCAGAGGCAGATCTTGCAATTCCTGCAGGGCAGTAGATAGTGACTGATCTCTTCTGCCCTACCCTACAGATCAAGCTTAGGGAGCCTTCCTGGAAGGCAGTTTTATTGCTGGCCATCCAGCTACCTGCACCAAGAGGATCCCTCTACCACAGCTGTGTCCAGGGGCCTCTCCCCGACCCAGTTCTTGCAACACCCCACGCACAAGGCAACAAAACAGGCCAAGGGCTGCCAAAGTTTGGCTTCCTCAGCAAGCAGCTATATCAAGACCTCAAAACTTGAAAATAAGATATCACAGATTATGCCCAGCACCTTTCATAGCCCATTTTGTGTTTCTGTGCAAATAAGCCACTGAGTGGGACCACTCAGTGCTGTCCTACCTGCATTGTGCTCTGCGTGTATCCATACTGGGGATAACTGTAGCTGTAACTGCCCGTGTTGTGGTCATAGCCCCACTGGGCATAGTAATTGTGATACTGTTGGTAATACTGGTTATAATTATAGTTGTACATCTGATTGTACTCCACTGGTTTCACACGATTACTTAAAAAAATAAAACAGGAGTAAATTACACATAATGCAGAACACTTATGAAAAAAAGCAGTGAAATGAAATAGCTTAAGGTTCTATATGGCACATAAACAAGGCTTATTCCAACATGCAAATTTCAGTCTTCCAAACAACTCACTATTTATTGCTGCTGTTCTTAACATTTGCATAATTTGCAGAAAGAAAGAGGTGCTTTAATTTAAAACCCTTTCCCTGTATTCACTATCCGCTTGATTAATAAAATTTCTTCACTCTTAGGAGCAATTTAGGATCATTTCCTGACTTTGGTGAGGAAAGAGTTTGGGAGGATGAGCCTCAATTAAGAAACTCTTGAACCAGTGATATGGATTCTAGGACCTTTTCTTCCTTCTGATAATTAAGATGAAGAAAGTATTCCGCAGCCTCCTGAGACAAGGTGCTGAGTTTCGCTCTGCGTGAAGAGTTAAGGACTTGGAGCCGTGTAAAAGAATGGGGGTTTTACTAATAAAGGAAAAATCTCCTCCCTTTTGCCATTACTATACAGCAGCCTGTGCAACAAGTTGTCATCCCCATTCTCACTGAACTGGGTAACCTCCAGTGCACGCAATTTACAGAGCTCCTGAGGCCAAAAGGACTAGAGTAATAATAATAAAATAATAATAATAAAAAAGAGTTAACCTTGTCTATAAGTTAGGAAAATTTTCATTCATTGACATAATGGGTGCCATTTGGGTGGCAGCACACCCAGAGGATTAGGAATCCCACCTGATTATCAAGATTTGAAATGTGGTAAGTATCGCTTGAAAATGAAAATATTCCATACACAAGACTATACCTAATGGTGAAATCAGAGAGTCTTCCACGACAATACATCCCCTTTTCCTGCTTTTCTCTCCTTTAACCTCCCTCCCCCCGCAGCTTCTGAGGTCACTGAAAATCTAAATATTATTAAATAGGGAGTAATTTCTATTATTCGTATTACCCTAGTGCTACGAGCCCCAAGTCAGACCAGGATCTCATTGTATCAGGTTCTGAACAAACACAGAAAAAAAAGTTAATCCCTGCCCCAAAAGATTTATATTTAGTAGACATTGTTATAGAATTAGCAAGGTAATTGAAGTTGCTATCCAAAAGTCAATAAGCAGATTTAGACAATTCCAATTTAATGCAAAGGCACATATACTTCAAAAATAATCTTATTTAAATACAGTGTGTGTACAGGTGTGTGCATTTACCATTGTGCATAGTTAAAACAATGTAAAATGGTCTCGATATAACATCATTTTTTTCGATTCCTCCGCGTTCTGATTCTGTGGCTATTTCATTATATTTGTGGGTGTTCCTTCACTCTGTGAAGGAAACATCCAGGATATGCATCCAAACCACAAAACAATACTTAGAAATATGTGTGATTTAAACACCTGGCTGCTCTTATACTCACGCTTTTGGTATAGCCACACTCAAGCGTACGGGTTTGGAGCCCAACCCCACAGCTCCTTGACACTCTGTCAGTGCTCTTTTCTGTTCCAGTTCATCCGTGAATTTCACGAACCCATAACCTCTGCAGAGACCCAGAATAATTTTATCAAACAAACACAAGCCGTGCCATCTTTTTTATTCCCAAATATTTACAGTGAAATTTAATTTGTTTTTGAAAATACCCTACCACAAATGAAACGTTTTCACCAGGCACGCCCAAGCTTTTCCTGGAGTTTAAATGACTCCCTGTCGGAGTGACATTACTTCATTTGAATTAGGTACATCTAAATGTCAGTTCTACTTTTCAAGGGCTTCAGAAGCAGAGCTTGTGCCAGTGTGTTCTGGGGAACTCTTAGGTGTGCTGGCAAAAGACATGTTGAAACATGTGTGAATAGACAGTTAGCAAAGCCTCAAATCTATATGGGGAGGATAATCTCAATAGTTGCAAGTCAGCAGAGTATTGAAAAGACACAGGCCATCATTTAAACCTAAAACTGCCCCCTGTGAAGAGAAACACTGCTTTTCTGCAGCTCAGCTGAGAAAAACTCCCCAAAGAAATCCTTTTCTCAACAGGGAAATATTCCAGTAGACTTTCTGTCATACTTAACAAGAGCACAGCTTTCCCAGCAGGGAACCTGAAAACGAGTTCTTAATGTCAAGGTGCTAAAACCTGCTGTGACAGCACGACCTGGACAGCGGCAGCGGGCTGCCAGCAACCCCTCCACAATTTAGCAATCCTTCACAGCAGTGAAGCAGTGGTGGATGTTATCTAGACAGAAAATGCTGCTTCCCCCCATCCCCAAAGGTCCTTTGCGTGGGACTTTGCTGCTGCTGTGAGTCAGAGGCAACGCAAGAGCATCCAAGAGGGCAGTGCCAGGATCCCGGCATGGGATGGGCTGCATCACGCAGCAGAAGATCAAAGGCTGACGTGTGGGAGGGAAAAAGGAATCCACAGAGCAAAGGAATACGGGAGGGAAAGGGCTTGTCTACCCGGGGAAGCGAGGCAGCCGTGAGCAAGGGTGTACATTTACAGCATATTATCTATTCTGTGGGAACTCTTAAGCACAGAGACACTATTTGGGAAATGGAATCACCCAGTACTCAGAGGAGGTCCACACTGGTAATGAACAGAGCAGCTGCTGCCCTGTGAAATGTAACGTTGCACAGCAAGCTATTCAAGTCTGTATTTATATATGTCTATAGATTACACATTCCACATATATACAAGCCCAAATCAAAACTCCATTTTTTTTATATGCAGACTATATATAAACTGGAGCACCTAAGCAAGAACCAAGCTCAACACGGGTGGATGCTGTTATCACAGTTTAACCTGCCTCTGCAAAAGCACAGTGGCAAATTAATTCAGTGCCAGTCAGCTTTTAAATCAGCTTTAGGCTTCTGCACACAGAATTATAGCAGTTTCTGGACGTACTACAGCATCAGACCCCAAACTCCTTTCCTGCCTAGGCAGCAGGAGCTGCACGGAGCCCTTCTGGAGCTTTCAACTGAGCCACCTTGTTGTTCCAGGCAGCGCTTTCCTAGACACATCCACGAGCCCCAGGCTCCTCTCTCTCAGCACGGACACCTGCAGTTGCTTCTGCTCTGAGTAACTGCACAAATCACAAAAAAAATCTCTGCAACATATCTTGGCCCTGACAGAGAAGACATTTGTGCCCCCAAGAGCAGAAGATTTTATGTC
>JAVCKT010023783.1:0-17453 GCA_032273925.1 Rhynchotus rufescens
GCCCGGCCCGGCCCGGCCGCCTGCGCTGCCGCTGTCCGCGGTGCTGAAGCGGCCGCCGGTGCCTGCACCGCTCGGGGCTGGCCCGGGCGTCCTGTGCCGCACCGGGCCGAACCGGGCCGGGCGGGCGCGCCGTCGGGGTGGGCCATGCTGCAGTGCAGGCCGCTGCGGGCCGGGGGCTGCAGAGCGGCGGGGACCGGCGGGGCCGGCCGGCCCTGCAGAGCTGCGGTGGCCAAGGAGCTCACGGTGCTTCGGCCTAAAAACTCCCCTGGGCGTCCCCAAGAGCCCCGTGCGCTGCAGGGACGTGCCCAGCCTCAGGCACCCGGTGCGCTGGGAAGCGCAGCAGCCTCTTCTGCAGGTGTTTCTGTGAGACGCAGGAGCGGGTTGGAGCCAGGCAAAGGTTACGATGTGCTTGGGGAGACCTTCAGTCTCTCTCTGAGTCCCCCTCACCCCCCCGCCAGGTCCCCTCACCATATCTGCTCACAGGGTCTGTTGAAAACTCCAGCCAAGAGGGGAGCCGGAGGGGACAGCTGGACCTGGCGTATGCGGTAGAGGTCTTTGGCTGCCTGCAGTGGTGTGTTGGGTGCAGCCCCTTGCAGTGCTTTAGCTGCTCCTTTTGCTCCACTGATCTGACTGTTTGTTTGCTTGTTTATTTGTGGTTCCACTCAAGGTCAGGGCTGGCAGGTCTCTTCTGGAGACACCTTGCCTGAATGGGTCAGTCACACTGGGCCATTAGCAGTACCCCTTCCTGGACTTCAGCTGTTGGTGCAATCCCGCATGAGGCTCTGTCCTGCTCATTGCGTGTCCATCCCAGCAGTGATGGGCTGCGTGCAGACAGGGATAGCTGGTTTACAGGCTGCATTTCTGGGGTCTGACCGCATAGCTGGTTTACAGGCTGCATTTCTGGGGTCTGACTGGGAGCTTGGACATGGTGCTGTTACAGATGGACCACACAAATCTGCCCCAGGGCACTAGATGGTCCCTTGGGAGCCCAGGGATACACGGTTGGAGGAGACAGGTGCCTTGCAGGGCTGCAGGGAGCACTGGAGTCTGTGCAGGAGAGAGGCACTGCAGGCATCCCCCCCATTCTGCACTCTGCCGGGGGGCTGGAGAACACTCCCTGTGCCCGCTGCCAGGCAGGCTTTTGGTTTCCCTTGCCCTGCCAAGGGTCTCCTGGAGCTCCCTGCACCTCCATGGTGTCTGGCAGGGGCCGTGGACACCCCAAGCTGGGGGGCTGAGCTGAGGGATCCTGGCCCTGGCAGCAGGGATGCTCCCCCCTCTTCCAGGCCCTGCACCAGCTGCTGGACTCCCAGGGACTTGCTGAGAGCAGCAGAGTTGTGACTGAAGAAGCCCTTGGTGCTATTTGCGCCCTTTCTAACCCAAAGGCCAAGCAGCAGCTGCCCTTCTGCCCAGGCCTGCCCTGTACAGCCCAGCTCTTCACCAGGGCTGGAGAGGCCCCAGCATGGGCAGCCCCACAAGAGCTGAGGAAGGAAGAGGGTCCCCTGGGGCGGCGATGGGGGCAGGCACAGCTGCTGCCTGCAGTGTCCAGGCCAGGCATCTGCACCACGCTGCCCGTGCCCAGCACAGCGGCACCCGCCTGGGCTGGGAAAGGGGACCCAAGCGACGACAGGGAGCTTTGCTGCAGCTCGAGTCCACAGCCATTTCCACAGCAAAGATCTGGCTATCAGAGAAGCTGAGAAGCTGTTTAAATGCAGCCATCCAAAGTGCCTGTGCTAGAAATTCTGAGCCTGCAGGGCCGGCTGATCAAAGAGAGGATAATCCCGGGTTTAGGAAGGAAGAGGATAGGTCTGAAGAAGCAGTTGGTCCAATTTGGGTCAGGCTGTGAAAGAATGCAACCCAAAAGGCCACTCAGTGTGCCTGCTGGCTGCAAGGGGGAAGTGCAGCCCCGGGGAAGGGCAGCCTCCTGCCCCACTGCCACGCTGCACCCCAGGACCTGGCTCTGCTGCTCCCGCTGCCAGCACTGCCCCTGGGCAGGGGGTCTGCTTGAGCCCCCGCCTGGGGCTCTGCCCGCCGGGCACCTCACCCAGCACAGAGGAAATGCTGAGACCCAGCAAAAGGGCTGCAGCCCCGTGCAAAGGCACCAGGTGCCCCATTACGTCCCTTTGGCCATTTCATCTGCCTCGGACACCTCCAGGCCCGCAGAGCCAGGACCAGTGAGCACGCAGTCTGGTCCCTGTGATGGCCAGGCAGGGACAGAAGGACTTCCCGGCCAGGTGCTCCAGCAAAATGGCAGCAGCTGGGAGCATCAGCACTGGGCGCTGAGCTCGTCGTGCCCCGCGGCTTGCACAGAGCTGCCGGAGCTGCGCAGTGACCCTGGGGCTGCTCCTTGCAGACAGCAATGGGCAGAGTCCCAGGGAGCTGGAGGAGGCTGCTTGCCAGCCAGTGCCATCGAATGCTCTGGCAAAAGTCAAGGTGCCCTGGGCTCCTCGGGATGAGCTCTGAAGCATCCCCGTGGCCCGGGCACCTTGAACGTGGCTGGTGATGGTCTCACTGCTTCCCACCCTGGGGCTTGGCGGCTGGGGCTGAGCTGGGGCTTTTGGGCACGAGTGCTCACACGGGCCCCATCCCTGGCTGGGGGCACCTGCAGTGGAGCTGCTGGTGCCGGGCTCAGAGCAGAGGGCTGGAAGGGCTTTCCGGGTCTGCACCGCAGCAGGGCAGGGGCCGCTGGGCAGGGGACGCAGGGCAGGGAACTCCAGGCAGGAGAGAGCATCTGGGCACTGCATCCCCTGGGGAGAGAGGACGGCAGTGGTGGAGCAGGGAGCTGTGCGGGCTCCCGCAGAGCACCCCGGCCGGGGGTGCAGGGCCTGCAGCGCAGGGCTCTGCTGGCTGCAGCAGGAGTGCTGACTTGCCTAACCAGTCCTGGGGGTTTGCACCCCTCTTTCCTCCTTCCCTTGGTGCTTAGCAATATGGGTGGTTTCCCAGCCTTCCCAGCCCAGTCTGGGGCTGAGCAAGGAGCTACTGGGGGACCGAACCCTGACGCTGCTGCCCTGCAGGGTGGGCACAGCCGGTGGTGGCCCCACACGTCTGCCCCCTGGGATGATGCCTGGAATGAGGCTGGGGGCCGGCCGGGGATGCCCGGCGCTGGGCGGGAGGGCAGCCCCGCCGCACGTGGGATGATGCGATAGCCGCACCGGGGCTGTTGTTTCCCTGCCAGCAGCCCGGCCGCCAGCCCTTCCAGCTGCCGCAGCAAATTAAAAGGCCGATTCGCGCTGAGTGATCCCTGGGGAGGGGGGAGGCGGCTCGCGCTGCATCCAGCCGGGCTCGCTCAGCTCCTCTCTGCTCCGCTGGCCACAGCAGGACTGCCCTGGGCCGCTACCCCAACTCGGCCATGTCCCAGTGTTCGTGACACCCTGTTGGTGCAGTCGGTTTGTGTGCTGTGCTCCCCATGGGACTGCTGCGTTGGTGCGAGGGGACGGGGCGGCCACGCTCCGGGACAGGGCGTCACCCTCGGTGGCTCTGCGCCCGACACGGATCCTGCCGGGAGCTGCTGAAGGGGCTCAGCCGTCCGGCTGCAGCAGGACAGGCTCTGTGGGAGCCTGGAGCGCTGCTGGCACCTGGGATCCCCCACCATGGCACTTAACCCCTTCACACCCTGGCTCCGAGGGACCACGAGGAGCTACGGCTTGTGGGGACCCAGTGGTCCCAGAGGCTCTGGGGCAGGGGGCTGCTGTGGGGCTGCTGTGGGCCAGTGCTCTGTGAGCAGAGGTGCTGCACGGAGGGACCACGAGTCGGCATCGCGGGACTTGTTGTGGAGGGCAGGGGCAGCCTGGCAGTGCTGGGGCAGCGCAGCAGGACTGGGGCTGCATGGCTGGACCGGGGCAGTGCGGCAGGACAGGGGCAGTGCGGTTGGATAGGGGCAGCCTGGCTGGATAGGGGCGGCGCAGCAGGACCAGGGCAATGCGGCACCCGGGGGCCATCGGGGCCACGTCAGGGCTGTCCGGGGCCGGGCGCCTGCGGCCGGGCTGCCCAGCTGGGCCCTTACGTAAGAGCCGTGAGAGCCAGAGCTGGGCTGCGTGTCCGCCTGGCGCCCGCCAGCGTTGCCATGGAAACCAGTCCGGTGATGTCGGCGGCCCGGTACCGCACACCGCGCACCGCGCACCGCACACCATGCACCAACCGCCGCGCACCGCACACCGTGTGCCGTGCAAGGCACTGGCACCCTGCAGCACCCACATTCCCACACGCGGAGCGTGGAGCCCCCCAGGAGCGCAGCGCAGCCCAGCCCCACGGCACCCAGCACGTGCCTGGCCCCATGGCGCCCCACAGCCTCCTGCAGCACCGGCCCCTGCCAGCGCCGTGGGCGCTCGCACGGGGCCTGCGGCCAGCGCTGGCTCTGCGCCGTCCCGCAGCGATGCCGCCGCGCTGCGCCGCGGGCCTGGGATGCCCTGCTGCCGGCCAGGACGGAGTCCCCGTGTGCGCGGTGTTTACTGAATTTGGGTGCTTTCCCTAGAGCCCAGCGGTGGTTTCGAGCGTGGCGAGCGCCAGACGCGCGTGCAGGGTGTTACGTAATGCAGCTCCGTGCAGCGCGTCTCAGCGCAGCTGGGCTGTGGAGCAGCACGCGGCTCCGAGCTGGCAGCAGCCTCGGGCGGGAAGAGCCGTCGGGCTGGCAGCGGGGCCAGGGCTCTCCTGTGGGCAGTGCTGCCCAGCACAGTGTGGACCCGTCCGTGCGGCCACCCCGGCTGTGCTCCCCACACTGGGAAGTGGGGCTGGCCCCAGTCCCTTGGTTCCCTCCTTGTGGTTCTGGGCACCGCAGTCCCCAGCCCCATGGACACCACTACTCCGCTTTGCCACCTTTGCACAGTCAGAAGGTCCCTGCCACCGGGTTGGGATGCATTTTGCCCCTCTCTTGCTGCCCCGTCACTGGAGGGTGCCCGTGCGTGGGTCCCCTCACCTGCAGGCGCTGGTGAAACCCTTCCCAACCGACCGGGAACGGCGTGTGTGGTGGAGGGGCTGGCAGAGCATGAATCACTGCCTCGCGCCGGCACAGCAGCTCCAGCGGCTCCAGGCATCCCCTGTGTGAGCCACACATCGAGCCAGTGGCCTTGGAGAGGGCGGCCGCTGCAGAGCCGGCTCTGCCCTAACCCCTGGGCAGATCTTAGACCCACTCCCAGGGTGGGCCCAGCCGTGTTGCTGCAAGGTGGAGCAGTGCCCATTGCCCAGGGCGGCATTGTGCAGGGCCGCCTGCAGTGGGGCAGCCCCCCAGCTCTGTCCTCCCGCGGACGCTCCATGGGCATCTGCCGCCTCCCCCAGCACTGGCCTCCCTCTTCCTTCCCTGTTCCCCGGCTCCACCACCATGCTGAGGAATGCGCCACTCCGGCAGCGTCCGTGCTGGCTGCTACTTTATTTCCAGCCTGATTTATTTCTGCTGCTCTGCAGCTCTCTGCTGCTTTCTTTGCTATTAAGCCCGACTCCCACGTTCCTCTGAGCGAGGTCGTTAATGCAGCGAGGTCATTAATGCAGCGAGGCTGTTAATGCAGCGAGGTGGTTAATCCTGCGAGCCTTGGCGGGTCCTTCCCCGCGCCTCCCTGTGCTGCCGACGGTGGCCGTGCCACCCCGGGCCAAGCCGGAGCCGCTCCAGCTGCGTCCCGGTGCTGCGGGCTCGTGTCGGGCAGCCGGGGAGCCGCATCTGCCAGCGCGGCTGCGGGCAGCACCGCCCCATGGCCACTGCGCTGCCAGCCCCCCGGCGCCAGGGAGCGATTGCTGCCGTCCCGGGGGGGCGGCCGGGCCGGTTCCCCCCGGATCCACACCAGTCGCTCCGTGGATGCGCTCGGGCGGGTCGTGCTCGCTGAGCCCAGACACGCAGGGCAGCGCAGGCTCCCGGCCAGGCCCCCGGCCGGCACACGGTGCGCTCAGCGCTGCCTCTGCCTCTGCAGGCGATGGCAACCCCAAGGAGAGCAGCCCCTTCATCAACAGCACGGACATGGAGAAGGGCAAGGAGTACGACGGCAAGAACATGGCCCTCTTTGAGGTAGGGCTGGCTGATGGTGGGGCACGGACACGCATGGCGTGCCAGGGAACCTGCATCCCGCTGCCGGGATGTGCTGGGGCCAGGCTGCTGTGGGGGACCAGTGGGGGACCCTGGAGGGATGTCAGTGTCCTAGCCGGCTGCCCTCAGCCCGGATCTGCTCCAACAGGAGGAGATGGACACCAGCCCCATGGTGTCGTCCCTGCTCAGTGGGCTGGCCAACTACACGAACCTGCCGCAGGGCAGCCGCGAGCACGAGGAGGCCGAGAACAACGACGGTGGCAAGAAGAAGCCAGTGCAGGTCGGGGACACGTGGGACTTTGGGCCCCTCTCTCCTGTCCCCTGCATTCACTGTCCTGGTGCCACGCTCCCACGGGGAGGCTGAGCCCATGGGAGGGCAGTTTTAACCCTGGCTCCCTGCAAGGAGCTTTGCAGGAGCAGCGGGACCTGCTGCTGGGTGCAGAGCTCTTGCCCCAGCCCCCTCACCCTGGCCCTGCTCTCTCTGCCCGTCCTGCCGGCCGTGCTGCGCCAGGCCCGGGCGCTGCTCACGGTGCCGTGTCCTCCACAGGCGCCGCGGATGGGCACCTTCATGGGCGTCTACCTGCCCTGCCTGCAGAACATCTTTGGGGTGATCCTCTTCCTGCGCCTCACCTGGGTGGTGGGCATTGCCGGCATCATGGAGTCCTTCTGCATGGTCTTCCTCTGCTGCTCCTGCGTGAGTGCCGCTGCCGTGCAGGGATGGGGACGCGCTGCGTGGGGTGCGAGGAGCAGGGCAGCTCGCGCGTTACGAGCCGGTGCTGCATATCCAGGAGCTCCTGCCCCAATTACTGTCAGGAGAAACCTTCAGCATCCCGAAGGAGCTGGGAGTAAAGCAGGGGTTTAGCTGTGACCCAGATGGCACCGCTGGTGGCGGTGGAGGGGCAGAGGTGCCCGCACGCGGGGGCTGCTGTTAGCCCAGCTGGACTGGCTGCCCAGGCACCCCACGAGCCCAGCGCCCCCACAGCACTCGGGTGCCCTGCAGGGGCTTGGCCCGTTCTGGCCTAGCCTGTCCCCCGCTGTGGTCCCAGGGGTCCCCATGTCCTACCGTGGCCCTGCGGGCCCCACATCCTCCCTGTGCCAGGGCCCCGCTCCCTCCTCGTGCCCGGTGTGGGGCTCTGCCCAGCCTTGACGCCGCCTTCCCTCCCACAGACCATGCTGACGGCCATCTCCATGAGCGCCATCGCCACCAACGGCGTGGTGCCAGGTAGGCATGCGGCCGCGCGTCCCTGGGGCAAATGGGGGGCTCTGCCCGGGTGGGGGGCTCCGTGCACCCCAAATGGGCAGGAGGGAGCATCCTGCCCATGCCGGGTGCAGGTGCTGCTGACAGCGCAGCCCGTCATGGGTCCCCTTGCTGGGACAGCACCACAAGGGCAGGTGGCTCCACAGCCGCCACTGCTCCCTGCGCCAGACTGGGAGCTGCGGGAGCAGCAGGCGGGAATGAGGTGCCAGCCGCGGGGCTGCTCCCTGCATGGGACGGGGACACCCAGAGTGCCACTTGGTGTCACCCTGCGGCCCAGACCCCGTTGCACGGGGCTCCCTTCTCTGGCCGCACATCCGTGCTGCCGCGTGGGCACAGCGCTCACAGCCCCGTGCAGGGTTAATTGGAGCCATTCATCATCCTGCCAGCCAGGACCGCCCAGCTCTAAGGGCTCCGCTGGGAGCAGGATCCTTGTCCCTGGGGCCCGCGCCGGCCTCCGTGCGCAGGGATGTGTGTCCTGCCGCTGCTGCCAGCTCCCAGCAATGTCTCTCTGGGTGGCTGAGCCCCGGCAGCCGCTCCATGCAGGAGCGTGTGAGGCTGCGGAGGCACTGGCTCCGTCCTGCCCTCCGCACACCTATTCGGGACCAACCGCGGCTTCTCCTGGCAGCCGGCGGCTCCTACTACATGATCTCGCGCTCGCTGGGGCCGGAGTTCGGCGGGGCCGTGGGACTCTGCTTCTACCTGGGCACCACCTTCGCCGGCGCCATGTACATCCTGGGCACCATCGAGATCCTGCTGGTGAGCGCTGCGTGGCGCGAGCGCCGGCCCCGCCGGCCGCCCTAGGGCAGGAGCCGCCGGCGTCACGGCCGTGCCTCTCTTGCAGGCCTACATCTTCCCGGCCATGGCCATCTTCAAGGCGGAGGACGCCAGCGGGGAGGCGGCGGCGATGCTCAACAACATGCGCGTGTACGGCACCTGTGTGCTCACCTGCATGGCCACCGTGGTGTTCGTGGGGGTCAAGTACGTCAACAAGTTCGCCCTGGTCTTCCTGGGCTGCGTCATCCTCTCCATCCTGGCCATCTACGCCGGTGTCATCAAGTCGGCCTTTGACCCGCCGAGCTTCCCGTGAGTAGCACATCCCAGGGCAGTGTTGGGAGCCCCGCGCAGCAGCTGAACCCCTGCTCCTGCCCCATCAGGATCTGCCTGCTGGGCAACAGGACCCTGTCGCGCCACGGCTTCGACCTCTGCACCAAGCTGGTGGTGGAAGGCAACGAGACGGTGGGCTCCAAGCTCTGGGAGCTCTTCTGCACCTCCCGCTTCCTCAACGCCACCTGCGACGAGTACTTCAGCATGAACAATGTCACGGAGATCGAGGGCATCCCCGGCGCCGCCAGCGGCCTCATACAAGGTGGGAACACGGCGGTGCGGAGCTGTGGCGGGCACGCGTTGCGTGGTCGTGGTCACGGCTGCTCTGGTCCCATGTGCTGCCCATGGCAGCACTGGGCAGGTAGTGCTGGTGGAGCACGGGGCCAAACACGCCGACTGGCGGTGCATGAGGTGCATGTGGTGCATGTGGTGCATGCGGTGCAAGCCAGACCGCCAGGGAAAGAGAGTCATCCTGGAGCTGGAGACAAGAGATGCTGCCGCGGTTTCCGGCCCTTGCAAGGGGTATTGATCTGCGGTTTCACAGGAGAAACGGCCCCAGGGGGGCCCTTGTCTGTGCTGGGCGTGGAGCTCATCCACGAGCCCTGGAGAGGGGCCAGGGCCCGGTGGCCCTTGGTGTTTGCTGGAAGGAGCCACGCTGACCCGCTGCAGCGCTGGTGCCGTGAGGGGATCAGCAGCGCACCGTGCTCCTGCAGTGCTGCGGTGTTTGCAGGGAAGGGCCATGGTGGGGACATGCTGGAAGCAATCTGGGGACAGTCCCGCAGCCGGGGACCCCTGCCTGTCCCCCAGGAGCAGAGGGACGGGCGGTGGGCAGGTAGAGCAGGGCTGGTGCTTGTGCTGCTGCCTGTGCTGTGGCGTGCGGGGACAGCGCAGCCACGTGGGGAACAGGCTTCGCTGAGCGTGTGGCCCCGGGGCTGCGGCTGCCAGGCCGCATCAGGGTGCTCGGGAACGTGTTTGCTCAGTGCTCAGGTGGCTCTTGACAACTTTTCCTGCTCTGGTCCAAAGTGGCAGATAAAGAGGCAGGGAGAAGCGTGTTCGTGGCGGGAGCACGAGCCGTGGTGGCAGCGGGAGGCGCTCGGCCATGGGGGCTGCCCCAAACCCCACCAGTGTCATCTGGGCGCACGGAGAGCGGGGGCCGGGACCGCCAGCCCCGTTGCGTCCGTGCCGGCAGCGCTGGTACCGCAGCTGCTCCAGCTGCTCCTGTGGAGCTGCGGCCAAGGCAGCACGGGAGGGCAGCTAAGCCTGTTACATCAGCCTGGACTCGTAATCCCATCAAAAACATTAGCAAGTTCCTTTGACACGATCCACTTTCCTTAAACCTGGGTTGATCAGCATTAATTATATTACCCTCTTAATTATTTGTTGCTGGATTCCCATGTCAGCTGCTCTACTATCTTGCTGGGAAGGATGCCAGTGGCAGGACCCCACCTGCTCTGGCTGCCCTGTCCCCACGGCCCAGCCAGGGGCTCCTGAGCTGTCTCCCGAGCTCCCGCGTCCCGGTGCTCCGGTGTCCGTGCGAGTCTGTGCCTGGATGGGATGGAGGCGAGCAGGCTGCGCGCACCCGATGGGATGTGGCTGCGGCCAGACACAGGCAGGCGGCCTGTCCATCCCTGGGCACCTTGGGCTCCGTCCTGTCCTCACAGCCACCCTGTCTCCACTCCCGCACAGAGAACCTGTGGAGCTCCTACCTGACCAAGGGTGTCATCGTGGAGAAGCGGGGGCTGCCCTCCGTGAGCCCCCCCGACACCCCCGTGGACATGGACCAGCCCTACGTCTTCAGCGACATGACCTCCTACTTCACGCTGCTCGTGGGCATCTACTTCCCGTCGGTGACGGGTGGGTGCGCGGCGCGTGTCCCCGCACGTGTCCCCGCGGCGCCGCCGAGCCCACGTGTGGCTGCCGCCCTCCTTGCGGAGCAGCGCGGCGCCGGCGGCGCGGGCGGATCAGAGCCCGTGCCGCCCGCGCAGCGCCCACGCCGGCAGCGCTGCCACCTCCGCGCTGACGTCGCCGCCGGGGACGGATTTATAGCATCCCCGTGGGAGCGGAGCCCCCTCCGCCCGCGGCCCCCGGGAGGCTCCCGCGCCGCCCTCCCCAGCATCCCCGTGCACGGCATCGGGATGGGGATGGGGATGTGGGGATGGGGTTGGTGCAGCAGGGTCCTGGGGGCAGTGGAGCTGCTCTGAGCCCAGCACCTTCCCACTCGGCACCTTCCCGCCCGGCTCTTCCCCACTGCCAGGCCAAGCTTTCTGCAGTGGCTCACGTGGGCTGAGCTACCGGGAGCTGCCTCCCTGCTGCAGGACCCCTGCCCTGGCTCCAGGGCACCCGAGTGGTCTCCGCTGCGGTGGGCGATGCTGCGGGACCGTCCTGTGCTGGTGGCCATCCCAGCCCAACATCCTCTGCCCAGAGAGCCAAAGCCCCGCTCCTGCCCAGGCTGTTGTAATTACTATCCCTGCTTGAGCTAATTAAGGGCTGATGAGACAAGTCGCCTAAGTGAGGTTTGAGACTAATCCTTGAGCAGCCGCAGGCTCTGGGTGAAGATGCGGGGCAGACACCGGTGCCGGGGGCTCAGCGGGGTCCGGGCTCAGCGTGCTGGTGGCAGTCCCACAGCAGCTCCCGTCTCTCCGCAGGGATCATGGCTGGCTCCAACCGCTCAGGAGACCTGCGGGATGCGCAGAAGTCCATCCCCACCGGCACCATCCTGGCCATCGCCACCACCTCGGCTGTCTGTATCCTTAGGGGACACGGAGGGGACGGAGCGGGTGGGTCAGGCAGGACAAGGGGCTCCAGGCAGGCGCGGGGAGTTTGCATCGCGTGGGAGCTCCTTGACCCCGCTCAGACATCAGCTCTGTGGTGCTCTTCGGGGCCTGCATCGAGGGCGTCGTCCTGCGGGACAAGTGAGTGTCCGGTGGCGGCCCCGGGCAGGGGGACACAGAGGCACCTGGGCAGAGCAGCCACAGCCTGGAGCACTGGGGCTGGGGCTGCCACTGTGGAGGGATGGGGTGGGATGAGATAGAGTAGGGTCAGGGGCATGGCATGGATAGGATGGGATGGGATGGGATAGAGGGGAGGGGGTGGGATGCACTTGATGGCAGGGGGCTGCCATGGTGATGGGACAGGCTCGGGAGGGCCCACGGCCGGTAAGAGGCTCTGGGGAAGCTGCTGCTGCCTGCGGCCCCCCCGCGCCCCCCCGGCGGTGTCTGGCGGCACCTCTGCAGCGGGGCTGCATGCGGGGATCTTGTTTGTCAACAGCGGAGCTGCCGGTGCCGCACAGCGTGGCGCCTATGTAGGGCAGGCGCGCGCCGCGCCGACGCTTCTGGGTCGCCAGCACCAACACAGGCTGCAGCCGTCGCGCGCGCCCTTAATTGCCCTTCTCAGCACGGGGAATAGGGAGTCTGGGATGGGGGGATGGGGGTGCACGATGCCGGCAGAACCTCCGGACGGAGCTGGGGCTGCAGGTGACACTGGCACCCCGCAGGTTTGGCGAGGCCGTCAACGGGAACCTGGTGGTAGGCACGCTGGCGTGGCCATCCCCGTGGGTCATCGTCATCGGCTCCTTCTTCTCCACGTGCGGCGCGGGGCTGCAGAGCCTCACCGGAGCCCCCCGCCTGCTGCAGGCCATCTCCCGGGACGGCATCGTGCCCTTCCTGCGGGTAGGCGGCCCTGGAGCAGAGGAGCCTCCCTGTGCCCCGTGCCCTCATCCCAATGGCAGCGGGCAGGTGGCCGCGGACACGGCGCGGGGGCAGCGCTGGGCAAGGTCGGGATCCCGCCCGGCCCCCCCGCTGCCTCTGCGCCGCTTAATGTCGTATCCGCTCTCCCAAGACGCGTTTTTCGCAGCCTCGCCGCTCCAAATCCAAACCGACAGCTCCCCCCAGGGAAGAGCGGGCTAATTTTAACTGGCTCCCTCGCCCTGCCAGCCATGTTCTGCGCGCTTGCTCGAGGAACGGCGCCTGCCCGCGCTGCGCGCAGCTGCACGCGCAGCCAGACATGCATCTGCGCTCCCTTTTGCACATGCGTCCAGACATGCATCCGGACATGCACATGCACCAGCACTCCCGGGGGGCACCGGGCTGCCAGTGCAGCTGCATAGCGCCCGCCTTGGTGCCCCCCGCCCTGACACTTGCCCTCCTGCCCCTCCAGGTCTTCGGCCACGGCAAAGCCAACGGGGAGCCCACGTGGGCGCTGCTGCTCACTGCCTGCATCTGTGAGATTGGGATCCTGATCGCGTCCCTGGACGAGGTGGCTCCTATCCTGTCCATGTAGGCAGCGTGCGGGGGCCACGCACACCGTTTGCGAGCGGGGGCAGGGCCCCGTGTCCCCCTGCACCCTCCCCATAACCCTGTGTCCCTGCACCCCGGGCATGTAGGGGCCCTGCTACCGCCGGCTCAGCCCCTGTTTCTCCACCGCAGGTTCTTCCTCATGTGCTACATGTTCGTGAACCTGGCGTGCGCGGTGCAGACGCTGCTGCGCACGCCCAACTGGCGCCCCCGCTTCCGCTACTACCACTGGTGAGGGCCGCGCTGGGGCTGGCGCGGGCGCCCTGGGCACCACGGGTGCGATGGGCGAGATGGGGCGATGGGCGCAATGGGCACAATGGGCGGCGGGCGCTCACGGTGCTGCTCTCCCACAGGACTCTCTCCTTCCTGGGCATGAGCCTCTGCCTGGCGCTCATGTTCATCTGCTCCTGGTACTACGCGCTCGTGGCCATGCTCATTGCCGGCCTCATCTACAAGTACATCGAGTACCGCGGGTAGGTGCTGCCGCAGCCGGGAGTCCTGCCGGCCCCTGGGCCCCGTCGCTGGTGGCTCTGCAGTGACACATCCACGTCTGGCACTCTCCACAGGGCAGAGAAGGAGTGGGGCGATGGGATCCGGGGCCTCTCGTTGAGCGCTGCCCGCTACGCGCTGCTGCGCCTGGAGGAGGGTCCCCCGCACACCAAGAACTGGAGGTGAGGCCACGGCGGGGATGCCGGGGGCGCCGTGCTCTGCACAGCTCCCGCTGCCCCCCAGGACACCGGGGACGGAGGTGCTGGGGGCCTGGGTGCAGGGGAGCAGGGCTGCATGGCACAGGGGGCTGCAGGGCAGTGGGGTGCGGGGGAGCAGAGCTGCACGGCGCAGGGGGCTGCAGGGCACTGGGGTGCAGGGGAGCAGAGCTGCACGGCGCAGGGGGCTGCAGGGCACTGGGATGCAGGGGAGCAGGGCTGCATGGCGCAGGGGGCTGCAGGGCACTGGGGTGCAGGGGAGCAGGGCTGCATGGTGCAGGGGGCTGCAGGGCACAGGGGTGCAGAGCAGCCATGCTGCACGGGCCGGGATGCTGGTGCTGCAGCTCAGGGTGCAGGCGCAGGGCGACCCTGAACACGGGCCCTTCCTTGCAGGCCGCAGCTGCTGGTGTTGGTGCGCCCGGACCAGGAGCAGAACGTGGTGCACCCGCAGCTCCTGTCCTTCACCTCGCAGCTCAAGGCCGGCAAAGGCCTCACCATTGTGGCCTCCGTGCTGGAAGGGACCTTCCTGGACAACCACCCGCAGGCGCAGCGGGCTGAGGAGGTGAGCGCCCACCGCAGCTCCCTGCTCCCGGCCTTGCCGTGGCCACCGCGGCAGCTTCGCGGCCCTGTGGCCACTACGGTGGCTTTGTGGCCCTACTCTGGCCGTGCAGAGCTGCAGCGGGTGGGCGGGCGGCACGAGTATCGCAGTGCCGCCGTGCGCAGCCCCCCCGCCCCGGGCCCAGCCGGGCGGCTCATTAATGAGATTAGGCGCTCGCGAGCAAACAGTCGCTCTCCCGTCAGACACGGTATAATTTCTCAGCGTAAATAACTCTAATTGCTGCCCTGCGCCGTCGCAGCCCTGGCACCGGGGAACCTCACGCACGGTGCAGCCACGCGCCAGCTCCGCTCGCAGCCCTGGAGCTGCCAGCATTGCACACAGTGCACTGCACACACCCCTGCACCCACATCCCGCACCTGCACCTGCATCGCGCAGCCGATGCTCTTCAAACACCCCACGTCCTGCAGTCTGTACCCCTCATCCTGCACTCCACAACCTCCCTGCACCCATAACCTGCCCCCCACAATCACCCAACATCCCCATCCAGCACCTTGCACCCTGCACACAGCCCCATGCACCCAGCACATGGCTCGGTGGCATCTCTGGTGGCACCGTGCCAGGGCTGGTGTCCCACCATCACCAACTGTCCCCTCTCTCCCGTGGCCAGTCCATCCGCCGGCTGATGGAAGCAGAGAAGGTGAAGGGCTTCTGCCAGGTAGTGATCTCGTCCAACCTGCGCGACGGCATGTCCCACCTCATCCAGTCCAGCGGGCTGGGCGGCCTGCAGCACAACACGGTGCTGGTGGGCTGGCCCCGCAGCTGGCGCCAGAAGGAGGACCACCAGACCTGGAGGAACTTCATCGGTAGGAAGGGAGCCGGGCGTGTGCGGGCCCCGGGGCGCCTTGGGCCGGCCCCTGCGATGCGGCCCCTTCCCCTTGCAGAGCTGGTGCGGGAGACCACGGCCGGGCACCTGGCCCTGCTGGTGGCCAAGAACGTGGCCATGTTCCCGGGCAACCAGGAGCGCTTCTCCGAGGGCCACATCGACGTCTGGTGGATCGTGCATGACGGCGGGATGCTCATGCTGCTGCCCTTCCTCCTGCGGCACCACAAGGTAGTGCCGGCGCTGCAGGCCAGGACCAGCGGCCGGGCTGGAGCCCACTGGGCCCACACCTCCCTCCCCGCAGGTCTGGCGCAAGTGCAAGATGCGCATCTTCACAGTGGCGCAGATGGACGACAACAGCATCCAGATGAAGAAGGACCTGACGACCTTCCTGTACCACCTGCGCATCACCGCGGAGGTGGAGGTGGTGGAGATGGTGAGCGCCAGGATGGGGGTGCAGGCTGTGCCCTGGCGCGTGGGGGATCCTGCCCAGCCCTACTGCAGTGACATGCAGCGCTGCAGGGACAGCAGGGCTTGTTGGGCTCTGGGGACATGCGGCGCCGTGGGGACATGCAGCCCCATGGGGACACGCAGCCCCATGGGGACACAGGGGCTGTGCAGCGGCGGATGGGCCGGGCTGGGGAGCTGCTGGTCTGGCCCCGCGGTGTCTCACGTCCCCCTCCCGCAGCACGAGAGCGACATCTCCGCCTACACTTACGAGAAGACCTTGGTGATGGAGCAGCGCTCCCAGATCCTCAAGCAAATGCACCTCACCAAGAATGAGCGGGAGCGGGAGGTAGGCTGCGGCGGCTGCTGGGTGCTGCTCCCGCGCCCGTCTCTGCCAGCCGCCCCCTGAGCCCATCCCCGTGCAGATCCAGAGCATCACAGACGAGTCCCGTGGTTCCATCCGGCGCAAGAACCCGGCCAACACGCGCCTGCGCCTCAGCGTCCCCGAGGAGCAGGCAGGCGACGGCGAGGAGAAGCCGGAGGAGGAGGTAGGAGGCGTGCGGGGGGTTCCGCCGGCCCCGCAGCCCAGCCTGCACGCTGCCGCCCGCCTCCTCTGCTGCAGGTCCAGCTCATCCACGACAAAAACGCCACCACCTTCTCCAGCAGCTCCCAGTCCCCAGGCGACGAGGTGGAGACGGCCCCGGAGAAGGTGCATCTCACCTGGACCAAGGAGAAGACGGTCGCTGAGAAGAACAAGAGCAAGAGCCCCGTCAGCCCTGAGGGCATCAAGGACTTCTTCAACATGAAGCCGTAGGGTCCCACCCTGCCTGGCTGCATGCCGGAGAGCCGGGGGGCTGTGGGGCGGCGCGGGGCTGGGGGTCCTGGGGTCACGGGCTCTTGCCACAGACTCATCTCCACTCTCTTTCTCTCCTGATGCTGCCACTGTCACTCCGGGCAGAGAGTGGGAGAACCTGTAAGTTGAGCTCAGTGGGGTCCAGGGGACCAGGGACCCGGGTGGCCTCATCCTCATCCCTCACATGCTGTGCTCCCAGGAACCAGTCCAACGTGAGGAGGATGCACACAGCCGTGAAGCTCAATGAGGTGATCGTGAAGAAGTCCCAGGACGCCAAGCTGGTTCTGCTCAACATGCCAGGGCCACCCCGCAACCGCAAGGGCGATGAGAACTGTATCCTTCCCATGCCATGGGACCCTGGGGGCCTGGGCACCCCAGACACCTTGGGCAGCTTGTAGGCACTGCTCGGATCTCTGCAGCACCGGCTGCAACCGCACGGGCTGGCCGAGGTGCCTCAGTGCTGGGGACACATGTGACGGCTCTGGGCCATGTGTGACCACACTGGGTCATGTATGACCGCGTTGGGCATGTGTGGCTGTGCTGGGCCACATGCAATGGCACTGGGGCCATGTGCAACTGTGTTGGGGACACATGGTGCTGGTGTTGGTTGTCTGTGCTGGGCAGCATCTGACTGTGCTGGGCCGTGTGTGACCGCACTGTCATGTAGGTGCAGAGGTGCCTTGGGTCGCCAGGCCAGGTCAGTCCCCTTCACATAGAGCTGCTCCCGCTCCCCCATTCCCAGCTCACAGGCAGCCCCACCAGCTCCTGCATGTCCTGTCCCGGGGGGCTGCAGCTGGCTCTGCCCCCAGCCTGTGCCCGTGCAGCCCCTGCAGCTCCCACCCGGCTCCCGTCCTGACCCCGGCTCCAGCCCCGCTCCTTGACTGTGTCTGCAGACATGGAGTTCCTGGAGGTGCTCACGGAGCACCTGGACCGCGTGCTGCTGGTGCGCGGCGGCGGCCGGGAGGTCATCACCATCTACTCGTGAGCCCGGCGGCGCCGCGCGCCCGGCCTGCCCGCCTGGACTGCAGCCCGAGACCTCCCGGGAGCGTCAGCGCCAGCGCGGCCGCTCCTCCCCGCAGCACCGAGCACGGCTCTCCCTGTGTACATAGAACTAGAGACAGTAGCGCGGGCTGCCGCCCGCAGCGCCGCCCGCGAGGCCGCCGCTCGCGCCCGCCGGACGCCCCGCTCCGCAGCTCGCCGAGACGCCGGTTTGCAGGGCGGGGCGGGGGGACCGCTCGGGCCGGGGGGCACCGCTCCTCACCCTCCTCCCCGCTGCCCCCCCCCGCCGCTCGGGGCCGGGTGTCGGGGCCGCCGCAGGGCCCCCCCCCCGCCCCTGCCGGGCTGAGCCCCCC
>JAVCKT010023786.1:3082-14208 GCA_032273925.1 Rhynchotus rufescens
TCTTTGGTGTAAGCACCTTTCAGAGGGGAGGATATTAATAGAAAGCTCTGGCAAATCTAGCTGTGGATATCTAAGCTGTTGCTCCCCATGGCTGCTTGTCTCACTCCCTACTTCCAGTGGGCATTACCCATACCCTTGCAAGGAATAGCAGCATGGGATGCACATTGGTGTCTCATCTGCCTTAGTGCACAGTCCACCAGTCCACTATATTAGCTCAAAAACCTGTAAACCCTTTTTTTTTTTTTTTTTTTAAACTAATCCTCAAACTTGTAAACTTGTGTCCTGAGAACTAGTGTATATCATATTCTGCTACATCCTCTTCAAGGTAATAGTTTCCAGAGGATGAGTAAGACAAACATCTGGGACAACCATGTTTTAAATCATTGCAAATTGAGCTTGCCCTCAGGAGTACTAAATCACCAGTGCCATTTCTGGAAATATCTGAGATTGCTTTTGAAAGCTGCTATAAAACATGTGAACGGACAGAGTGAAGAGGTTCTTCCTTGAAGAAATTCTTAATCTCAAATCCCTAATTTCCTTTCTTCAAAACAATTCTCTTTTCCAGAGGCTTTTCTTTTCTTACAGTTATTCTGAGCATGTTGTGTTTTTATTTTATTAATGTATCTCCCCACTGAGCTAGAGAAGTAAAATTTCTTTTTTTGCTGTCTGATATCGAGTGTCCGTGTACTCACCTGCATAGTTTTCTTGGTATACTGGAAAATAAACCTTCATAATAAATAAATAAATATCATTTTATGAACTATCTTTAAATCCTACATACCACAATCCATAATAAATAAATAAGAATCTAAACCCTGGAAAGTTTTCAAATATAATGTTTCCAAGGGTTTCTCAGGATTTTTAGACAGCAAAATGGTCTCATGAGATAAAGTACAAACTCTCTTGAACAACAAACTTGTCTTCCTGCATTGCTTCCAGAAGACAGCATTTGGCACTGTGAAAAAGAAAAAAAAAAAGATTTTTGAAATAGTCTAAGTCAAACTCAAAGGATCTGAACTATTCCCAAAATTGTCTTCAGTATCAAGTAATTCACATATCTGGGGTCAGACAAATTAGATCAGCTACTATTCTAATTCTCTGTGTGGCACCATAAAAATGCTTACCTGGGACTGTAATAAGTAGCCATCTACAGCATTAGTGTGCCTTTGTATGCTTCCTTTGCTGGTCTCTAGTATACGCCTTGGATTTTGTTTTGAGAGTCTGGAAATCCTCTAAAACACTTTTTAAAAAAACGTCGATTTACAGCACTGGCATTGTAGAAATAAGAGCACAGTGACAAGGATAAAGGTTTTTATTGACTCTGCTCTGGTGAGGGGCAGGGAAAGGTTTCCATCCAGCCCTTATCCTTGCAATGGTGCTGGGAAGTGATGGGGGCCGGTGAAGAACCCCACACACCGAAGTCCTCCAAGCCTGCACATATCCTCAAGCTGCTCCGAGGGGACTGCTCACCCAGTACCCATCCTTTGAGTCAAGCCTATAGCTTATCTGCAGCTAGAGACCATAAAGGACACTTTTCTTAATTGTTCTCCATTTTGAAAATGTAAACGCTTTGCATGCAGATTTTATTGCCTAATCACCTTTTGTGGTGATGCCATTGGGGTAGACATCTGAAGATCTGGGGCAGCCTTCTCACTCAGCCTATCAGTCCTGCTGCTGAAGGACTTGGTTAGACAATCATCCTGACAAAGAGAATTATCTGTTAAAATGTCTCAAGGATGAGCCTTGTAGCTGATAAGACTGAGATACAGCCGGACAAAAAAAGAAACAAAATCCCAAATATGTGATTTCATGGTCAGTGGCAAAGAACATTCCTTCCCAAGCTGTTGCAAGCATGGAAAGCTCACGTATTTCTCATCTATTTACAAAAGGTACTCACCAGACAAAGATTTTTTTCTGCAAATGAGTCATTTCAGCTCAAAGATGTTAGTTAACGTCAAATGAGAAAAGGAACTGCATTGCCTTGCAAGGATGGCTGCCTCTTATGAGTGGAAGGACAGTCCTTTCCAAGGAGAAATCACCTACTTCTGGGAACCCTGTGTCAGGATCAGGGTGAAATTCCTTGCCCAACCTAAACTGACAGCCCATGGGAACTTGTTTTGAGGAGCAAGCTGACATACTGCTTGTTGGAATTTTTCAGAGGAAGCTTTTCACTGATCCTTTGACAAACTCTGACCCAAAATACTTGTCCTCCAATAACCATGCAATTGTTCAGCAACCCTGTGTTTCCTATACATATCTTTTTCTAAATTTGTAATGACATTGAAAGCACAAGCAGCAAAACAAAATTATCTCACTCACTAATTAAGAGACAATTTGAATATTTCAGGATGATTGGTCTTTAGCAGGTGATGAAAGCATAAAGCTTCTGGGACAAAAACAAAGTATCTTTACATCTGAGGCCACAGGCATCAGAAACTAAGTTTTTGAAACTATTGAAAGCAATCATCTCTCTACAGGATAATGAGATACAAGTAATAAACCAAGGATGTCCCTCCTGGCCACTTACATTAAAATATTCTAGTTTACATAATAATGGAGACAGAAAGAAAAGAGAATACTAGGGGATCTGTTTTCATAGTTTTTGAGCAAGATTTTTAAACAGTAGCAATTTGCAAAGGTCGTTTTGTAAAGGGAACGTGTACATCTAACTGACTTTGGATTAGCTGTGCCTTGACTTAATAAGTGAAATTGTTTCAAAATATTGAACTTCTTAGTCACTGCACATTCTGTGCTCCCATCATGTATCCTCTCCTCTACCAAGGTTACACTACTAATATTCATTTAATTCTTCACTTATAGTTGCCATAACTAGCTATTAGTATGCCTTTTTTGTTGTTAATTCCTGAAATCTGGAGGAAATATGCAATTTCCCCACAATTAATAAAGCCTGGCAGAGCAGAGAGCTACCACCCTCATGGGAATTGCAACATCTGCCTCAGAGGAAACACAGGGCTATTGTCACTACATAACCATTTTTTTTCCTTGAGGCTAACAAGACATGGGCATTTAGTCACCATTTGATGCAAAAGAAGTGCATCAGATTTTTAATATCCTAAATTATTTCTGTTGTTTTTTTTTCAAGGATCCAAAAAAGGTCTGGATTAACATTCTTTTAGATGGCAGAGTGTGATATAGGCATTATAAAGTGACCAAGTCAATAAGGCATGTAGAGTCTTTGTTTATTCCTCTCCTAGGAAAAATAAAAAGGGGAAAAAAAGTACTCACAAAAGCTCCTAAAACAGAACAGAACAAATTTCTCTGGAAATCTCCCTCCCTCCTTTCACATCCTGTCTAACTCTGCACTGTTACGATGTGCAGATCTCAATAGCCAGCAGGTAGGCCTGGCCCTGTGCAAGAACTCCAGTGCATGGAAGAAGGGGCAAAAATTCAGTCCTGCTTCCGCCCTAGACCCAGCGATGGGAACAGCAACAGAACAGCTCTCTGTGAGAACAGATACACAGGAGGCCCTCATTAACATCACATTTTTTCTAAAATATATGCTACAGCTTGAAGCACTGCCTTGGTTAGCGCAATTACTGGGTGAGGATCTGTGGTTTGCATTATGGAGGAGATCAGATGAAACAACCAAGGCCTCCAGGACTCAAATTCCTTTAAAGGATATATTATTATTATTATTATTATTATTATTATTATTATTTGTTTTTCTGTCTCTTGCTGTCTCCAAATCTTTTCCACTAAATCTCTAAATCTGGAGGAAAGGGTGAAAGCAGAAAGCTCTGTATATTCATTCTTTAGATTGTTTCAAGGAAACATGGTTTTAAACAGTTTCCAAAACCAGTTTTCCACACAAGGACTATTTTGAAAGTCTTATCTTCTTCCCTGTTCTTAGCCATCTCAAAGTTTGGTATACATTGTAAGAGTGTTAAATCCCTTGTTAACATAAACATCATTTTTTTTCTTTTTTTTTCCCATTGTTGGAGCATTATCTTTTTTTTTTTCTTCCACAGCTCCCGACGTCTTTAACTGAAAACTTTTCATTCCCAAAGCTGGCACCTTTTTCTGTTTCCCTGTACTTTATATGTTTCTATAAATGATAAAACACATAGAAAGATTTTCAAAAGAGAGAGATCAAAACAGAAGGAGTGTGTAGAATAAACTACATTTGACATTGACATATTACACATCTCTTCCATCTTTTTTTATTTTATTAAAAAAAATCACAATGAGGAGCAATTGGTTTGTGCAAAAAAAAAAAAAAAAGATTTCAGAAAAAAAAAAAAAGAAAAAAAAAGAATACAAAGACATCATAAACTGTCAGTCCAGTGTATAGGCCGGCCAGATTTTCAGCTAGAGTCAGTAAAGGTGTTTATTTTTCATTGGTATCAAGCCAAATAATCAGTCTTGTGCTGCTGACCTAATATTTGCAATAGACTGACCACTAATATTTGCAATCCAGTATGTAATAGGGAAGGCTGTTAAATGCCAACAGCAGCCTTCCTTGTGCCTCTTGCCCAGCACGACTTGCAGAAAATGATGGTCAGTGAGTGATACAGAGAGAGGGCACCTCCCTTCACAACAGTTTGCGCCTGGGCAGTACAGCACCAATTTCTAGCATCAAACAAGGGACCACTATAATTGGTGGTGAGTACAAGTCTGAATGAATACTGAATACAGGGAATACAGAGGAGCAGGATATAGGCCTCCAATATCACCGACCTAAGATGCGCATCAATGTCCTGTTCGATGAAGCAGGAACACTTAGGTGGACAGACAGCCCTCCTTTTTGGAGCAGGGATTGGCACCTCAAAGCAGACATGCTGGATTTCAGCCCCTTGAGCATGGCCACAAGTTTTGAAGGTAACCATTCCCTGGGCCCCATCTCTTTTTCTTTTTTTTTTTTGAACGGACAAAAAAATGGTCAAAAATCAGGGATTATAGCACATTTGCTATATAAAAAAGAATGAGTACTAGGCAGGATTTCCTGTCAGGAACTTGAACAAACAGGCTAGGCTGGTCCGCAGTCGAGAACTGGTATCTTTTAGACAAGAATGTAACTTTGGTTTTGCTACCTATGGTCAGAGACATTTTTATACAAACCTTTCAAAATGGGTCAGTCTGTTTGCTTTCCCTGACACATGTTCCCAAGGTGGGTATCCTCAGCACAAGACAGTGTGCTTGCAGATGAGACTCTCAGTAAAGGCACTCACAAGCTGTGAGGAAATTTGTGGATGCAAGTTCGGGACCAGAGCAGTGAGGCCATGACAGGGTGAAAGCAAGAAGAAAACTGCCACAATCATGAGTTAGTACAAAATACTAGAATTGTGAAAAGTTGCAAAGCAGATCATCAGAAATGTGAAATCAACCTTTTGGTAGGATGACCATAAATAGAAATATTGCTTATTTTAGAGTAAAGATAAAGTCCATTTAGCTTTGCCTCGATTTGGATCACAAGCAATGACGGTAGCTTGAAGTCAGTGTTTGGTTATTTTGACATCTCTGAGGTCTCAATCAGCAGCATTTCTGAGTCCACACTGGCTCCCTCATATTATATGAATAAGAAAACCAAAAAGCAGCCCAGAAGATTGAGAACTGTAAAATGAAATATTTTGGTTTTATACTGCGCATTGGTAACCTATTTAAATCACTTCTCCAGACCAACAACTCTATGGCTAATGAACACCCATAGTGCAAACTCTATTTTTAAGCTGCAAGTCAGTATTGGTTCTCAGAATTAGAAAGTGTTGGCAGACAGAAAAAAGCCTTCCCTCTACTCAGGATATTCTGTGCTTATTCATGAACACATATAATACATTTTTCACTACGGCAGACAGTACTGGCAGTTTTGGGCAAGAAAGTCATATTGATAACAGCAGATTATTTCAGTACAGCAAAATGTGTATATTCCCAAGAAAATAATATTTAATCTAAATATCTGTTTTCTGAATGATCACAGAATTACAGAGAATATGCCTCCCATTTTGAAGAAGCGAGGCCATGTGAGATTAGTTAGCACTTCTCCCATCTGAAGAAAAAGCAGCTGTATTCACATACTCGGCATGTGAAAAATCACCAAGGAGATTCCATAATTCGCTAGCAAATTATCGTAGTGCTGTCCCTAGCCTCACATGAGAAGGGCATATTTGTAAGAAAAAAAAAAAAAAGTGAAATACCCTCTCCTGCTATTTTCTTGGTCATACTTCCATGTGTTGTTAAATCATTGTTGCTGAAAATGGTCTGAGCAACTTTTGAAATAAGAGCAAGAAAGTCTATGTAAAAGTTTCTGGCAGTTTCTTAGCATCAGGACTTCTAAACTTCTCTTCTGAGTTTCTAAAGTTATTTCCCTCAGAATTTCTGACATTAGGAACTTCAAGAAGAATGATGTATCTGGGAGACAGCAAAGGCAAAGCCATTTTTTGACAGTAAGCTAATATCAGTAGTAAATATAGGGCAGCTTCTGCTGCTTCATGACATAAATCTTTCCAAGAAGTTTGCATTGGATATATGCTTTGCATTTCCTTAATGAAGATACATTATTTCAATTTAAAATCCTATGCAAGTGAAATACTGCGTTCATTGATGATTGCAATAGGAAATCAATTCAATATTACACCTTCCAAAATAGATCCCATAAATTGTCTTAGTTCCCTGATTGTAATACAGCTCTGACAATCCACACAGCTGAGGCTCTGTCTCTGTTTGAATAGCAGATGGTGTTTTGACTGCCACTTTATAAACAGAGTAGGTGAGCTGACAGTAAAGATAAGATTGAGAGAGAGCTGCTAACATCAAATTAATATAGACATTGCTTTCCTGATAGTATTTGATTTTCAGATGCTCTTGAGAATTTAGAGTTCAAATCTGTGACATTCATGATACACAGCACTATGCAAGGTCATTCATGTCACTGGAAACTTTATGAGCTATAGTTCCTGCTGTCAAAAAGCATTCATATGTGCAAACACGGACTACTTCACAGGCTGAAAACTACATTAATTTTTGGCTGTAGCATTACAGGCCTTGGTTCATGAACTGGTAGGAGCAAAATTTATCTTACATGTGGTGAATTAATCATGAAAAGTATGGGTAATATTAGCCCTCTCTTTCAGAGAGGGTAACTGTCATGGTGAAATTAAGGGGTTAGCACCAAACTGATGCTGCTGGAGCAGAGACAGGAATGCAAAGATGTTTGGAATCCATCCAGTATTCAGACACTAACCTGCCTGTTTCTCCTGACTTAGGGTATACTGGCCATGAAATTGCCAGAAAACAGCTAGAAACTATCATGAATAGCCATTAAAACTATGGCTATTCATGATAGTTTCTAGCTGTTTTCTAGAGGTTTATCCTAAAACTACTAGGTTTCGTAGGCTGAGAATGTAGTTACCTCTCAAACCCTTAAAGTGTTGGAAGGCTTTTAGCTCTACATCCTATTTTACTAAATCCACTGAACCACCATTGTCCCTCTTGTGGCAAAAATATACCAAAATTCAGATTTAAAGAAACATTTTGCCCCTCAAAACAAGTTGTGGAGAAAAACAGATAAATCTTTATAGGGCCCTACAAGTAGAACAGGAACTACTGGATCTCTAATTTCTGTGCTCAGAGAGGTCTAAGCCTTTAGATCTTCTGTATCCAAACTACTAATCCCCAAACTTTTTAACTACTATCCCAGTGGCTAAAACTGTAATAGTCTTTAAAAATCCCTTTTCCCTTGGAGGTGGTGAAAGCCTGTAGAGATAAGGGAGCAGATAAGTCTGCAAACTTCTGATGAGTAATATCCATCAAGGCAAGCATCCAGGTAATACAAAACCACCAGGAGGGCCCTGCTCCTCCCTCACCCTGTGGAGATCTGAGGAGTGAGGATCTATCTTGAGAAACATGCAAAGACGAAAGCAGGCAGCTCATTCGTTTGACTTTCTTTAAACTTTGCAAGAAACAGACATTGAAAGCTGGCCTACTGCGTCTATGAAAATAATATTTTCAGTTTTGCCCTCAAATTTAGGTATGAAAAAATATTCATATAATGAATGCAATCAGATCTCAAGTGTTACAGTTGAAGCCTGGAGGGCAAGAAAAGGAGGCTGTACAGGCATTACATGAAAATATGGGATCATTAGATAACATTAAATGTGGGAGAAATCCATGTGTGTGTGCTATGGGTGTGGGAGGGATGGCTGGGTGTCTGCAATTGCATCTACATACACACGTCAAGTAATCTGTTCAATTATAATTTCTCAATCTACCTTAAGTAGATCTGACAAAAAAAATGTTAGGGTATGTTATATCCATAATATCATTCAGCACCTATAAAAAAAAAGGTGTTCTTTTTTGCCAAAAGCTTCAGTTTATAAAGTAGACAGTAAATGATGTCTTTGATTTTTTTTTCTTTGATATAATAATTTTGGAGTAAACAACCATTTGTTCCTCTTTCTTTTCCAGTGTAAAGACAGTCATATATTTATCGATACAGAAGAAAGTTCTCAAGTGGCTCAGGCAGGTGCAGCTTATGGACTGCATATAGACACGATCGACCCAATTGCTTTCTGATAGACAACCGACACAGCTGGGCAAGGCTGGCAGGACCTGGGGGGAAAAAAATAAAGACAAGCATCCCCTCACACACCAAGATGAGTCATAAAGCAAGTAGCAAACACAAACAAGGTTTGAAAATCAGATTAAGCACTATACAAGCACTATACTTGCGTATCCAAATCCACTTACAATGACTTGCGTAAGTCAAGGATAGTTGCCTAGCTCAATACGCTGTTGTTCATATTTGACATATTTTGTGGAAACTCGTTCATCAAATTGACAATAATGAGCACTAAAACCATTTTTTTCTGCATGCACAGCTAGATTTTTTTGTTTCTTTTCTTGAGAAAACATTTAAAATGTCCTGAAGATGCTCACACTGGAGACAGAGCACCAGGAGGCATAGCCTCTGCCCAGGAAATGAGGGAACTCTCAGCAGTGTTGTGAGGAGGAAAAACAAGATGGATTTTGGGGCGCTGCAAGGGTGCTCAGTGTAGGCCAGCTATCATGTGATGTCACATATATACATAAAGTTATATATAGAATACAGTTAATTGTTTGCACATACACTCCATGCAGCTGCTTCTGCCACCAGCTAGTGTCCCTGCAGGCACACGTACAAATAGTAACTGGAGCTTAGCCTGTTTGCAGGACCACCTCATCGCTGAGAAAATTTGTAGTCTGTCCATGATCCCCCAAATCATTTTTTAATGCCTTGTCCAATTTAAATAACTTAGACTGAGGGAAAAGGACCTCAAAGACAGAAAGACCTCAAAGAAAGTTCTACAAAATTTGGTATGAAAAGGTATCTGAGTTAAAAAAAAAATAAAAGAAAGATTGCAAAAGAGGACGTGTTGCCCTCCTCTTATCCCAAGGGAAAAGTTGCAGCATATATTAAGAACTTCTTAGATATCAGAGAACCCACTGGTAAGAAGGCTGCCAGGAGACTCATCTCTGTTATGGCAAGGGGCTGTAAGATGCAGCAGGCATTTGGAGTTTACCGTACCCCAAGGCTACCTGGCTCCTCTGGTGAGATGAAGCAGGTGCTCACAGAATCACAGAATGGTCAAGATTGGAAGGGACCCATAGAGATCATCTAGGCCAAGCCTCCTTGCACAAGTAGGGTCTCCTTGCACAGCACATTGAAGCACATTTCAAGATGGCTTCTGAGTATCTCCAGAGAAGAAGACACCACAACCTGTTCCAATGGCTGTCACCCTCACAGAGAAAAAAAAAATTTCCTCAAATTCAAGCGCAACTTCCTGTGTTTCAGGTTGTGGCCATTGCCTTCTGTCCTATCAATGTCCACTACTGAAAAGAATCTGGCCCTATCCTCTTGACACCTTCCCTTCAGGTATTTGCATATCTGATAAGATCTCCTCTCAGTGTATCCCCTCTCCCTTCTCCAAGCTAAATAGTTCCAGCTCTCTTAGCCTCTCCTCACAGAAGAGATGCTCCAGTCCTCTGATATCTTTCTTGTTCTGTATGTTGGACTCCCTCCAGCAGTTCCATATCACTCCTGTATCAGGGAGCCCAGAACCGAACACATTACTCCAGGTGTGGCTTCACCAGGTCTGAGCAGAGAGGGAGAATGACCTGTCTTGACCTGCTGGTCTCATACTTCTTCCTACATCCCAAGGTAACATTGACCTTCTTGGGCATAAGGGCTCATTGCTGGCTCATGGTTAACTTGTCCACTCTGCGGAGCTGCCCTCCAGCTGGTCAGCCCTCAGACTGTACTTGTGGCTGGGGTTATTCCTACCCAAGTGCAGGACCCTGCACTTGGCCTTACTGAACTTCATGAGATTCTTCTCTGCCCAACTTTCCAGTCTGTCCAGATCCCACTATATGGCAACAAAACCTCTGGTGTGTCAGCCACCATTCCCAGGTTGGTATTATCTGTAAAACTGCTAAGGGTGAACTCTGTCCCTTCATCCAGGTCACTGATGAAGAACTTTGACAGGAGCTCCTTGTTTATTCATGCAGGTCTTCTTGCCCCTTTGCCTGACTTCTTACTTATAGGGATACATCAATCTTGAGCTTGGAAGAAGTGATGCTTGCATATTAACCATCTCTTTTGGACTCCCTTCTAGGGTCCTAACCCGTGGAATTGCTCTAAGTAGATCCCTGAAGAGGCCAGAAGTTTGTTTCTTTGCTTGTTTGAAAGACTGGGGAGGTGTTTTTATAAGTCTGAGCTCTCATCTTCCAGATAAGCTTCACCTAAATTTGTTTTTACTACATAAAAAATCTAGGAGTCTAAATAGACTGATAAGCACTCCTTAGAAGAAAGATAAAAATAATGAAGTGATATATAGAAGAAAGCACTTGTATTACTGTCACTGAAACTGAAGTAAGAAACTTTATCTCCTTAAGCAGTTACGAAAACATCGACATTTGATATTTCACATTGCTTAATAGTTCAGGAAGAGCAGAGGGAGCCACCTAAGCAACCACAGCAGAAAAAAAAAAAACAAGAAGAAGAAAGGAAATTCTTCAAGAGAAGCTCCTGAGGTGTTTATTTCCACAGAAGGTCCTCAGAAAACACACATTAAGTAGAGAAAATGTTCACCTGTAGATGTAAGATAAAACAAAGTATCCAACAGCAGGGCTGA
>JAVCKT010023787.1:0-10096 GCA_032273925.1 Rhynchotus rufescens
ATTTTAATTCATGATGTCTTCCACACTGTATATTTAGTTATTCTTCTCCTCTTTTTCTTTAAAATTCATGGGCAAACTCCTCAAACCTATTAGCAATTTTCTTGCATGTTGATTTTTAGCTTCTCCAAGCCCTTTTAGTCTTATTTTATAGTGTGTTTTATGTATTTTTTTAAACATCTTTCATGTTAGCTGTTTCACTTTAACTTTGAGAGTCAAATGCCTGTATTTTAAGCAATCTTTCTGCTTTTACATTTAATGTATTTCATAAACCAAATATCTGGGTGGGGAGAAAAAAAATTCTTTTCAAATGTAAACGTGGTGACCAAGTCAGCAAGAGTGATTATAAGTCATAATGTGGTGAATCTGTCTTTTCTTTGAAAAGAATCATCCCTTTTTAATTATTAGATCTGAGGCACTTTAGTTTACCATGGAATGATAGTGGGAAAAATTAAATTTCTCAATTAGCAATTGAAAAAGTAAAGCAGTTTAAATTGCAAAATAAGCAACTCAAACATCTTTTAATTAATTTTATCATTACTTTTTCAAGAAAAAAATGCAGTGTGGCAGCACAGGGGAAAAAGTCGCTTAATCATGCTACATTTAATTGGAACAAATAATTATGGTGAAATATTAATCATGCACTAAAACCCCATTTAAAATGTAATCAGTGTGAGTAGAAGAGGGCCTGTTTGCTGCATTAATATCAACTGAAACCTTACTCAAGTGTGGTTTTTGTGCTTATGTGCAAGATTGGTGTGTTGGTACTAAAACTGTCCATAGTTTGAGTATAAAATGCCATCTAACTCAATGATTTGACAAGAATATGATCACTTTAGAGCTGTGCACAGCCTATTGGATAAGCTCTTAAAGTTGACTTGGGCTTAGGAGTAAAGAGAACATTTGAATGGGACCTTGGTAGCCTCCGTGTCTGCTGTCAAAGTTAGTCCCATGGTATTCTTACCATTTAGTGTAGTGGAAGTGGAGTTTCCTAAAGCTGAGGGCTGCTCAGAATTGTTCTGAGTCTCCTAAAGAATGCAATAATCATAATTTCATTGATCTCCTCCTATATGAAGGTGCTCTATTTATAACTATAAATGAAGATGTGTTTGTTCTGGATGTCGTAGACTTCTATCGATTATTCATAGGATCATTATGGGTGGAAAAGTCCTTCAAGATCATTGACCACCCCTTGACCATTTTCATTGACCATGGAGAAGACCATCAAGAATACAGATTCAACACCATGCCTGTTAAACCACATCCTGTTCATGGATACAATATTGCCTTGAGCACAGATAGCTGTTCCCTGGAATTGGAGATGGACGGTTCCCTTTGGACCCCAGAAGTTGGGCTTTTTGTCGTGTTTCCCAGTTAGATGGTGTAATCACTAGGGTTTGGAAAGTGATTCTGGTATTAGGTGTTTGGAAAGACTTGAAAGTCCTGCATGTTTAGGATCCTTTTGCAGTGCTGGTGTCCTGCTCGCAGACACCCGCCCAGGTCTGAGACTATCGAAATTACTGACGACCTCCTCTGTCTTTCAGCCGGAGTTGCTTTGACCGTGACCCCTAAAATGTTAATTCTCAGGATTCAGAGCCCTTAGAATTGCAAATGAATAGACCCAAGGTGCCTGCGTATGTTGTCAGTGAGGTCTGCAGACAACAGACTAGCCTTTCATCTGAGCGTATTTTCTTGTCTCCACTTATTTTAGCGTGCAAGGAAATATAGACAGCGATAGCTTATATATATATATTCCCCTTATATATACCTTATATAAGTACCCCTGTGTTTTCTAGGAGCATTTTCTCGACACATTTATACCTTCTAACACCCGAATGCAGCCAAACACAAAAATTATGCAGTGATGTCTCAATCTGTGGATCTGTAGCCTATGTCTAAATGCTTTGAAATACATTTGTGTCTTTATATTTAAGGATATGGGTAAATTGTCTGCTGGAACCTGTAGCTCTGTTCTGAGCTGTGAGTTTGGGAGCAGTGAACAATTTAATAAACTCCAGTTTGTTACTGTGTGGGAATAAATAAGTGTGCTAACTAACTCAATGGGTCTTAATGCTAGATATCATTCAAAGGACATGTTTAATTTAAGCTTGTCCTGGCAACAGTTCCATTAAGTGTATTAACCTTTGCACCCTCCTACCCTGTGCTGAGCCCTGGCTGCCTTTTCTCTGCTTTTAAAAATGTTTTTCTTCCAACTCATCCTTTTTACTGTTCTTTTTGAAAGAGAAGTCACCCCATTGGAACCATCCTAATCCACCTGCCCTATCCCCCCATAAAGAAAGTAAATATAGATTATAAATGAGGTTAATATGGAGAAAATAGAATGACTGACAAGGGTAGGGCAGCAGCAGGAGCTGGCTTGGCAGCAGTGTGGATGAAAGTTACGTAGTTATCAGGTCAAAATGAACCTGCGGGTATGTGGGTCAAATATTCCCCCAGTGTAGGTGTCGCCAGTGTCCTGACTTCAGTAAATCCGTGCCCATTTATTTCGGTGGGAAAGTTATTTAATTATAGGCACTGCGTTGGGTTCCTGCCCATGTGTAGGAATGACCTGTGTTTTATCGTCTCGTCCTTTCCGCCCCGGTCTCCGACCTGACTTGTGTTGTATCTCCCGAAATACTTGCTGTTTGCAGCTGATCAGTTTGGCCTTGGTGGCTGGGACCTGATGAGCAAAAACCTCCCTTAACTGAATATTTAGTTCTGTGTGTGTGATGAGCAGCACTTTTAAAATGGTATCAGGTGCCCATTGATTTAACTTTTATTTGTGCTATTTTTTCTACAATATTATTAATTTGCAGCAGGGATACACTCATGACATACTGATATTATGCTGATGGTGTCAGAAAGTGGTACTTTTTGTCACCTGTCACATATGTAGGTGGCCTCCTTGGCTTGGACTTTCAATAGTGGTAGTGCACAAAACCTTATAGATGGTCTTCCCATGGGGATGTTAATTCTAACTGTTGCAAGGCAGCTCATATATAGTGTTAGAAGTAACAACTGCACTTACTTACAACAGTCAAATCAGACTACTTTGTATACAGGCCTCTTGAGTCATCTTTTTTTTTTTAATGTTAAAAAATGAAAAAGAAACAGGGAAGAAATATATAGACATGACTAAATAGTTGTCTGTAGGTGTGCATGTTTGCAGGGCTGGTAGGGGTGGTGTGTGGAAAGGAATCCCTCTGGATGGAGTTGGAGCCGGTGGTCTGGAATAACTTATCTAATGAATAATAAAATCTAAATAATAATAATTTAAATATAATTAAATATGTTATTTAATTAAATTTAAATTTCTTTTCTTTTTTAAATCTGAATATCTAAAGAATTACAGCAATAGTTTCAAATTAGGGCCTGAATATAAGTGATTCCATATATTTTAAAATTGCTGTGGTTTCTTCTGACTGGAAAGCTACTTTCCTTCCTTCCTTTCTGAAGAAAATGTGCTGTTATTCCTGTGAAAATGTGGACTATGAGGAGACTTAAACTGGCTTCACCATAGAGCATCTTCTGTCTGATGAGTAGTGTGATGAGTAGGGTGGTAAGACCTCAGTTAGGTGGCACGTAAGACACAACCGAAAAAGTGACAACCCAGTAAAAAAGAGTGTATACATTTATTGTGGGCAACCCATTTTGAGCATTTTGAAGTCACATCCGCAGCTGTCACCTGCATGGGGTTCACAGTGACCTCTTGTGATAAGAAAGGTTATAAAATAAGGAAATATATCTTAAACTTACTAGTTTTTGGACAGTAAGAAGAGTTTCTGGCCACTCTTTCGCAGGCCATTTGCAGGTACCAAAAAGTGTGGGATAATATTTCTGTGGAAATTCGGTGGTGGGGGGACAGTGTTTGGAGAGACTTGGCGTCAGCTTTCTGGAGTGGAGTGGCTTTGATCTTTAAATACTCACAAATGAATCCCAGTTGAGGCTGGGGCTGGCTCAGGTTTGCATGAGCGATCTGCATTTCAAAGGGCTTGCAGTAAACACCAGTTAAGGTCCCCAAGGCCTTTTAAGAGAATGATTAACTAGAGAAATGCTGGGTTAATAATCAGTCGGTGGGGCTGACTCTTGGGTAAAATTACATTTCCATGGAGGAAAAAATGTTCGTGTATCATCACGGGCTGCATTTTGGACTTTGAAAGCATTTTTTTTTTTCTTTTAATCAATGCTAAATATGTGAAAAGGAGCTTTGACATTTGCATTCTTATGTAATGTGGAAATTTAGTTGGCTTTTCTGTGAGCTCTGTAGGATCATGTGAATTGATTTTAAAAATATATATAATAGTATATTTATATACTTTTGTTTTACCATTGTTTTACTATTGTTATGGGTTAAAGTTCTTAAGCACTATGAAACAAGATCAAGGTCTTTCTTCCTGACTTAGATCATCTTAGATGATCATCTAAGAATACCCAAATAAATACCACATGAGCAGGTCTGGCTTGAGGTCATGAGTGGTTCCAACAGAGCCTGCGAGCCTCAGGGTGGAGGCTCCGTAGCAGCTTTGGTCTACATGGTAGTGGAAACTTCTTTAAACCCACGTGGGATGTTTTCGTATCTGTTGTCTCTTGCACTGTGCATCTCTGAAGAGAGTCTTGCTCTGTCTTCTCACATTTCCGTGAGTTCCTTGGGGTTCCTTCCATGAGGTGCTGGTGACTACCAGTATCTTGCTTTTGGACTGGGCTGTAAATTGGCCAATGCAAAATCTAGTGGCTCAACCCTGATGGAAACCAGGTCTCCTGGTGGTAGCCCATGCCTGGGACCAGCTTTGCTGCTAGACCAGGGGCAGACGCAGATCACTAAAGCAGTCTGGAGAGCATCGAGGTTCAACCCCACCATTAGGCTCAGCCAGTTAGTCATTCCCCTTTCCTTGCTGTACTGAGTGCAGCTAAAACCCAAACTGCTACGTGAGCTACAACTGGTTCTTAAGGCTTTTCAAAGGATATTGCTGCACCCTTGTTTCCACACCAATTCCCACATGTTTTCCGTGAATAAGTAGTGTGCTAGAAGCATGGATCAGGATTATGGCCAGGGCAGACTGGGTTTCATGTCTAATTTCTTGCTGTATCAGAGTGCCCGGGGTATCTGTGTTAACCTGTTTGCTGGGGTGTTGGTCCTCAGTTGATGCGAGTCTCCGTGACATCTCCAGCATCACTTTCGTGCTTATGTTTATTGTTGTTTGAGCTGAGCTTCTGGTCTGTCTGTCACTTGCCACGGAGGCAGAAGCAGCTCCAAGCCAAATGGTGACACATGGTGTCACTGCCTGATGAAAGGGGGAGGGAAAATCTGCTTTTCTCATACCTCGTGTTTTCTTTTATCCCCTAAAGCTGCACATCTCCCTCACTGTAAGGATACGGGGAAAACCTCAAAAGATGGAGAGAGAGAGAGAGAAAGATAGGGAAAAAAAAAAAAAAAAAAAAAAAAAACGGTTTTTAACCCTTTCCTCAGCAGAACTTTCCCAAATATCCATATCAGGATATTTATGCCTACATCTACTTTTAAGAGTACCCCAAGAACTGAAATCAGCGTGTGCATGCATAGAGAGAGAGGGAGTTTTTCAAGTTCAACTTGATTCAGTCCTTGCCTGAGATTATAGCAGAAGGGGTTTTCAGCAGAGTGAAATGTTCTCTACAGCAGGACTTTGTCTGCCTAGGAAACCAACAACCTAAGCAGAGGTCTTAACTGGAATTAAAAAGCACTTAGGCTTCCTTTTATTTATTTTTAAATACAGCTCAAGTTGGCTGTACTCAATCTTGCAATTGCACTTTTATTACCCATTAAATAAGTGATATTCCTAACCCATCTTGTCTGTGCTGAGTTGTCTCCATGTAACACAGAAAAAACACCTTAGCCCTCTTGTTTGTTCGGTGCTGAAGGGAATATTCCCTTTATAGTGGGTTTTAACCTCAATTTACTCCGTCTGGTTTCTTCCAAAATCATTTGTAGTGTCAAGCTGGAACGCTTGCTTTGCAAGATAAGCAAATTTGTGGTAAATACGGAGATATTATAAATTCTTCTGATGTTTTCTTCCTCCTTGGTCGTTACCTTAAAACTGCTGAAGTTAATTATGTCATTGCAAGTTTTTCTTCTTTCTTAAGTGTGTTCTAGTTTATTTGTTGTTACTCTTGAGGATTCTAGATTCTGGAACCTGCATTTTGGGTGCTGGTTTTCATTGAAATACAGGGAATTGTGCCCTATTCCCTTGAGTCTCATGAAAAAATACTTAGTTTGGTCAGTCCTGTTCCCACTGAGGACAGTAGTAGCGGTCTCCTGATTCCCTCTTGGATCAGCTGGGCTTCTGCTCTACTTTGTAGTGGATAATTTTGAAGTTGTAGGCTATGGTAGAAAAATAAAGTAATAAAAGTAATACAGCTGCATTAAATTTCAATAAATAAATAATAAAAAACCCTAATTCTGCTGGGTTTACTTTAGAAAAGCCTGAGAGACAGATGAATTCTTCAAATAAGGTACTGAATGTGGGAAGTGAGATGCAGTTTTGTCACTTTGCCATGCTGCCTGGTTCAGAATTTGAACCTAAAGAGTGCTGTCCTGTGTGATTTTGCTGTTTTTAAAATATATTCATAAGATAGATCTTTTCAGTGGAGTAATTCTCGCTCCGTTTAATTTAGAATACATCTCAAAACATAAATAGGAACATATAGGCAAAGCAGCTTAGTTTCTTCCCAAGCATCCTGCAGCACATGCTGTGTGTTTATTCCTTATGTGATAGCTCGGGTTTATGTGTTAAACACTATGCTGAGAAGGGCTGTGTCTTCCACAGGATAGTTTGGCATGGAAAGGACATGCACTTACACCACATAGGGCAAATAAACTCTCATTTTTCCCATATGCTTCCCAGAGGACGAGCAAGTTTTAAGCCAGCATTTTTTTAAATCAATCACCGCTCATGTTCTGCTCTGCTGCGTTGGCCGTCTGCTCTTCCTCTGCAGCTTGGGCGTCCTTCCGTAGTGAGTTATTTAGTTGGAGCGGTTTAACAACCTGTGTCAGGAGCAGTGTGACCACCAGAGGCCTTGGGGAGTCGTTGGGGGATGTTCAAAGGTCCATAGTGTTCTCCAGGAAATGTTCTTCAATGTTCTCCGGTGTCCCTTCTTGAGGGTGCCTGTCTCACAGCCACCACAGGACTAGGCTTGGCCATCTCTCCACAGGGAGGTTGTGGAGGTGCCCAGCGAGCCATGGCCATCGCATTAGATGCCAAGATCAGTCCTGTGTGCTGCAGTTGTGCTTGAAACCCATGTTACATTGCCCTGCTTTCTTGGGCACTTACGTGGAGCCAGAAGCCAAGGAGCATTAACAACCATTCGTTCTTTCTAAATCCATCTGGGTAGCACTTTGACGGTTCCAGTCCGTGGATATCTCCTATGCCATGAAGAATGTTGCTGCCTGCACTGCTTGGGTGGAAATTTTGCAGCACTTCCATTTAAATGTCCCACAAACTCGTTCCCTCTGCAGACTTAGTTTGCATCAGTTGTTAGAAGCATGTTGGATGTGATTATTTATTTATTTGTCAAATCACTTTTCTGGAGTGCTTTCCAGTTGGTGATCTCCTGGTCTCTATCCAACAAGCCTCCTACTGAACTATATAGCATGGGTTTCAAAGAGCTCCAGGAAATGAGTGAGTTGTGTGTTGGAAAACCAAAGAGCTGACACCTACTTGTGAATTAGAAGTGACTGCGTAAGAAAACCTGTGCTCAAATTAAAGCAAAAAGATTGCTAAGAGACTTGAATAAGTTTCTGCATCTCATGTTTGCTGTTACTCAGAGAAACCCAGCAAAAGGAGAGGAATAGAGAGTGTCTGCTGAAGCATCACATTAGAGTGTCTTTAATTCTGAAGTGTTGCAAGCTCCTCTGCTAAATTTGAACGTGAATCTTCATTTTACCACTTGGAGCGTTGGGCTTCCCTATAGTAAGAGAAATAAGCTGCATTAGTAAGATCCTAAGCATGGCTTATCCTGTACCACGGTGGGTGTATTGCTGCTCTTTGCTTCTTAGAGTATCAGAGTTTGTGCAATGAAATTAAGGGAAAACATGCTAAATCCAGCAGTAATTGCTTCATTTTGGGAAGGTGCTGTCTAAAATAGTTGGCTGTGTCTCTGAACAGGACATCTGGCTAATACTTGCAGTAGGGGTTGCCTAGATGAATTATACCAGCTGCCTAATGGACCCCTGTGTAAAACCAGACTTTTTCCTTCAAAACTGAAAACTGCTGCTGGTCGTAGAGGAGACTAGAACAATCGTACAGATACCACTCAAATGTGACGATTAGTTTGAGAAGCTGCTTCTCAATTATATGCAACTCTTCTCTGGTCTTTTTCCATTCATTAGAGTAGTTCAGAGTAGTTTCAAGTTGGTCTTGGTCTGCAAGGGCGCATATAGCAGATACTTGGGCAAAGGGCTGCTCCAAAACAACTAGGCAGAGTGCCTCATCACCACAGCAAGATGCTCAGAAAGTGGAGGAGCTGTCTCTGAAATCAGTTTTTAACAAATCATAATAATATGAGCCTATATATTGATGCAGTTAGATACATTATAAGGCCTGTATATCCATGTAGGCAGTCTCTGATGTGGCCAATCCTGCCGAGACACCACAGTTACAGCCATGGCATAAGTATCTCCCCAGGCACTGTCTCTCACCCCGGTGCTTTGAGTTATCCTTGCATTAAGTGTTCACCAGAAGATGCTCCATCACAGATACAGCGAGCGAGCGTTTCCATCTGGTCTCATAATATCACACGTCGTCTGTGCAGAAAGACACCTGAAACCTAATCCATTTTTCATCCGTGAATAATGAGAGGCTAATTCCTTGCTGAATAATAATTGTGGAAAGCTTAACTAGTTCAGACAGGCTCACCTGGGCTTTGATCAGAGCAAGCTGCATGAGCACAAGCTCATGACTCCTGGTATGTATCTGTGTGAGGAAGCCAAGTTTTGCTCCTTGAAGGCTCATGAGATGCTCTTAAGTATAGCTCTGGGTGCAGCTGAGTCCTTACAGGTTGGAGACCCCAAATAGAGCTGACCAAGAAAAAATGTTGAGGTTTCTTCAATGCACTATGTGCCTATCTGCTATAACCAGCTCGTTGTGAACGTTGTGGGTGAGAAAGGGGAGACGAGGACATCGTTCAGCCAAGTGCTGTTCTTGTGACGACCCACATCACATAGAGAAGGTAGCCCGTATGTAAAGTCTAGGATCTTCTGGGGTAAATCTGTAACGGTATCATGGTTTCCTCCAGTAAAATCCATGCATTTAAATCTCTTGTCTAAGAACCACTGGTTTTCTTATCCTGGGTGGGATGTGTCCATCTCTAGCCTTTCTGTTAGCTGAGATCTTGGAGCATCCGCTTTGCAGCGTGTCTGTGTCTGCAAAAGTGCTTTGTGTTTCTGGACCAAACTCCAGGCTGCTTAAGAAGAAAATCTTAGGGAGTATTTTATTAACTAATCCAAAGCCCCTGAAACCCTGAAAGTTAGAAACGTACAGCGCTTACTCAGGCAGTTCTTTTGAAAAAAGTTCAAGCTTTTATTAGTTTTTCTGCTATTTAAAGTCTGCAATTCTCTAAGACTGGGTTAGAGCTTAGGCTTAAATATACATTTCCTCAAAGTCTACATTTTCTATGTGATTATCACTCAGGTTGGTTAGGCAGAAAAAGAAAAATAGTCAAGAGTTTTCCCTTCAAAAGTGATAGCTCAAGGATATAACTTCCCTTTGCTTTTGAGGAGACGCAGGCTGCAGCTCAGCATGTTTAGTGCAATAAATAGATGTAATTTCCCGAGGTCTGTAGCACTAAGTTTCTTTTTTTCCTATGCGCTGATTCCCAGGGAGTAAGAGTGTTATATTCGACTTGGTTTTGAAGCTTTGTCACAAGTAAAACCACCCGTTAGGCAAAGGACCAGTGTTTTTCTAGATACCCCTAATGAATAGGTCACCTTAGTGCATCACGCAACAAAAGCAAGAAATAGAAAATGGAAAAGTGAGCAGAGTAAGGCTGAGAATATAGAATAAGAACAAAAAAAATAAAAATAAATAAATAAATAAATAAAAAAAAATAAAAACAAAAACAAGAAAGC
>JAVCKT010023787.1:10106-27001 GCA_032273925.1 Rhynchotus rufescens
TGAGAATATAGAATAAGAACAAAAAAAACCAAAAACAAGCAGAGGAAAGGAATAGCAGGAGGTTTTGAGGGTGGCAGGGACCTGCAGGCGCTTAGGGCCAGCTCCAACCTGGCAGTGAATGGACACAAGCTGTTAGGATGGGTAGACCCCTTCTCCTAGCAGGGCCCCTGCTAGTCCTTGAACCATGTCCTGCAGCCTCCAATTTCCTCTCACCAAGAAATCAGTGTTTGGTCTCGGATCAACAGCGTCTTTGTTTCTGCCCTGGCATGGTCAGCAGGAAAGAAGCAGGAGTCTATGTTGGAGCCACGCGAGTTACGGGAGCAGTAATTCCAGAGAAACTATGGGCAAATGTGTTAGGAAAAAAATAAATCCTTCTTTTAGAGCACAAGTTGTTTTATCCTGTCCTAATGTTTTATCGGCTTGCCTAAGGGCTTGATGTGCCTTGAGCTGATGAAGAGCGGGGGTTTTTAATTGCCTGCTCTGTGAAAAAATCCCTTCTGTCCTTCCGTCTCTAGCAGTCCTCGCTCACTATGATAATTTATTTTAAGTCTTAGGCCTAGGAAACCTCCAGCTACAGTTTCACGGCTGTCATTTCTAGCACAAAAGAAAAGAATTCAAGAGAAAACCGATGACCCTCGTGTTTCTCCACAAGGCAGCAGAAGGGTTCGGGGAAGCAATTCAAGCTTGCTGTCGGGTAGGGATTTTAATACAATGCAAGTGGCTGTCAGGCGGACGCGGGCGAGCTCATTTCCATTTTGCTAACAGTTGTCTGGGAAATGGAACTTCAGTTTTCAACTTTCTGGCATTAGGTTTTGCGCTGGAACGACGGCTGTCCCATCTTCTTCTCATCATCGTTGTTAGGATATGATTTGACACATGGCTCTTAGAGACAGGGGGAAAAAAAAAAAGGGAGAAAGGGAATAATCAGAGGTGCAGAGCGACAACAATAGATTGTGAAACAACCCACTGTTGGTCTTGGATTGGTCCTCAGGAGGCTGAAGGACCATTTCTTTTGAAAGCATCATCATCCCATTTATGTCCTCTTGGCACATGTCCCCTTCTCTGTTCTATCTTCTGCCCCTTCCTGCATCCCATGTATTTCTTGACCTACATCTTCTAATATTCTGAAGCACGTGCAAAAGCAGCGCTTGTCCAGTCTTTGTTTGCTAGCAAGTCTGTTAGCTGCCCCTGTCCTAGGACATTTGTCCCCTCTCTTGCCCATCAGGCCCGTGTCAGGCTTCATTTTCAGAATTCAGACTGAAGCTCAGCCGCTTGGCGCCGTGGTGAAAATCCCCTGCAGGCTGCTATTTTTACATGTCTCATCCATCCCCAGCAGTTTATTAATCTCATGCATATTCCCTCTTTTTTTTTTTTTGAGCTTTTTTTCTTTCAGATAGAATAATCTTTTGATCAAATTAAAAAAGAAAAAAATAATTCTGTGCTCCACTTACCTCATGCTGCTCAAACCACTCTACCCTAATTTTCAGAATACATTGAAGATTAACAGTAAAGCAAAATCTCCTGCCCAGACTCTAGCCGTTCCCTGCAGATACTCATTGCCCTGATGAGATTCTTTTATTATTTTTTTTTCCAGTCCATAATCAACATCTCCCTGGGGCTGCCCCACGCTGGAATCTGCTCTTGTCAGTGGAGAGAGAAGCTGAGGTCCGGATCAGTCTCTACAGTCGAGTGCTTCTGTCTCTAGCACTAAAAATATCTCTGCTGCTCGCTACTATATGTGAAAACCTCCATTTCAGTAATTTACACCTGAGGTAGGAGACCTTGTGAAGATATAACCAGGCATTAGGTGCAGGGGCATTAAGAAATGAGTGTGGAAAGGAACAAAGAGATAGGGTCAGAGGAATGGAGGTCTGGCAGAGCCCAGAGGAGGAGGCTGCAGAAGTAGGGGTAGATACCTGAGGTGTCCGTAATGAAAGAGGGACTGTCAAGACAACGAGTTTGGGGCAGAAAACCTCCTTACAATTTTTTTTTCTTCAAGAAACTGTCTCACTATTTCCCATGGTCTTGCAGTACATGTTGCTGGAAGATTTGCTCAGCTGGAAATGGAAATGCAGAGTCTTATGAGAGGAAAGTAGGAAAAAAAGACTAATTTTGTAAGGACTTCAGGAGGCTTGAGAGAGAGGACAGGCTGGAAGGAGCAGACTTTTCATCTTAGGAGGATCCCACAGTGCAGTGATAGTATCTCCTATAGATGGACCCCAACTGACTTGCAGCCACTTCAGTCTTGTAGGACATAGTCTACCTGAGGAGGGCTCGAGCTGAGCAAGATGCTAAGGATGGATATCCCACACCCATCCTGTCCAGAGCAGGTTAGTTGGCCCACCAAGACTGGTCCCCACGCCAGGGCAGGGGGTCTCCATCCCCATCTCATGAGGTGGAACATAGTAGGGATGGGAAAGCTCTGGAGGTTGGAGTACCAGCATAGAGGACCAAGCTGCAACATAGTCCTCTGGAAACCTCCTCCTGGTATTTCCTCCCATGAGGACCACGTAGCTGGAGCCACAGGAGGCTTTTCTGCCTCAGGGGGAACAAGTGCAAGATGGGGAAGACATAACCAGCCCCCAGAAAGTTCCTTTCTGCTGCATGAAAACCATTTGTCACCTGCAAAACAGGGCTCTCGGCTTGTTCTTAAGCTAAAGAAAACATTTCTGACTCAGGCTGTTCTAAAAATTCAGCAGGCGTGAAGGATTTCTTGGATAAACGCAGTGTCAGCCTCCATACAGGTTTTGAATAAGGCAGCGTTTTCTTTTCCTTAATGAGGTGATGTAACCTGTTAATATTTCAGGTCGTCACGTTTTGAATCTTGGGTGCTTAGGCAATTTGGCCGTAGAGCAAATGAGAGGAAGGAGAGTAAATAATCCATGGCTACAGAGCAGTGACAAATTTACTGTAATTCACAACTAAATGCGAGATATCATTATGAAAAGGTCCTACCAGAGTAGGGGAAAGGAATTTGTGGCGATAAATCATGGGTAGACGTATGCAATTTTGTTGCGTGCTTCCCACACACCTGGCAACAGCATAAACTAATAAATGGCCCAGCTGAAGAGGCGAGGAAGAAGAGCTGATCTTGCAAAGAAATGACAAAATATGTATGGGGAGATTTTTCCAAGGTGCAATGGACAGGCAAGTGCCCAACTCCTGTTAAAGGTTAATGATATGTAGGCACCTACACCCATAAATACCTTGAAAATCAGCCCCACAGGTACAGCTATTGTCCCCCTTTTTCTCATTATGAAACTGATGCAAAAAGGGGCATGAAAGCCCAGGATACAGAGGGCTCTGCATATAAATGATATAAATGGGACTGGATATCAAGCTAATTCGCAAGGCAGGGAAACTATAAAATGAACATTTTTCTCTTTTGTAACATCTTCATTTCGAGACCGTATAATTGGGTAATGTAGAGCTTTTGAGTCATATATCTTAGCTTCATAAAGTATCTCAAATGAGCACATTGTTCCCTAATGAACGTTCAACTTCCCAAAAAAGACCTGTGGTTGGAATTTCATAGTGAAAAGATACCACAGAGCACCTGGAGAGACACCAAAGACATATAGTTGCTTCTAAATGGAAGTAATTTGGGGACAATTTGTCCAGGAGGCTGAAAATAGATTAGGACATTAACAGAGCATGTTTTTGTTGTTACGAGTTGTTGTTTATATGACTTGATTTATGTAATGTTGTAAAGCCTTTACATGGCCAACAACAGTAGCGAAGATGATTAAATTTCATGATAATCCTTTGATGTGACCACAAGGGAATAACAACACAGAGGTTTTTGGATCTTCTAGTGGTTGCCAATATCAAGCTGGAGTTTCTGAAGGACCTGAGTTTCAGAAAGAGCCTGAACTCCTCATTGGGAGAGTGTTTCCTCTGCAGAAATCTTCATTCTTTAAGGTAACCTACCTCGAGCTCCCCAAGAAATGGCAGGAATTAATGACTGTTTTGGGAACCAGAATACCCATTCACTCCCTTTTAAAACAAGAGCTCTCTGCTGGTATTGGAGCCCAGCAACCATCCTTTCCTTATTAGTGCAGCAGAAAATCCATCAGCTTCTTGAGGAGCTGTAGGCGACTCTGGAGCTTGCTTTTGGGTGAGTGAGCAGTCAATTGGAGCTGGCAAATGTGCTGTAGGTTTTCATTTGCATAGCTCACTGTGCTACCTAATTTGCTTTCTCATGTTTAGAGACGTTGCATCTACCTTCTGAAAATGCTTGGCTTGATCCCAAACAAGATGGAAAGGAAGGAGCGAGGCCTAAGGTTTTTTCTTAGAAAAAAGAAAGTGCATGTGACAGGATGGGCTTCCTTATCTCTCCTCTACATGTTGACCTGTAAACTTGTCTCGGTGAGATAAACCTAACACACACACACATTGCCCCATGTTAAATATGTGAGCACCATACTGTTTTTAACTAGTATTGGCAACCCTCATCCCTCCTTTGTTAAATAGAAATTTAGTTGAGGAACGAAAGGAAAGAGGTTGATGAAGGACAACAGGTTGGATAGCTCCATGTGGGCTGCACACAACCAGTTCTCCTGCATTTCTCTTTCACCCACAGCCTTGTCCTGAAGGAAAATAGGCCCTGCTTTTGCAGTTCAGATTGCCAGCTGCAGGTGAAATACTCACTTGGTGCAACTCAGTAAGGAGTTTCTGAACCCTAAATCAGCTGAGTGAGGAGCTCAATCTGAGTTAACACAACTTAAAGCCCTTACATATGCAGAATATCTTGGTAATGACTCTTCAAAGACTAAAATATTGAGTAAGACTGTATTTGCCTCTTATTTTTAGCCTGTGATGTGAAACTACTGTGTTAGGATCTCTATGTTACTTTATGTAAAGGGCTCATTTCTGTCCTAATATATAAATGCCACTGACTTCAGTTTAAGCAAGCAGTGATGTGTGGATGTGTGTTCACACAAGCCAACATTGTGCTTGGAGGAAATGTCTGGGTATTTGGTGTAGTCTTGGTGGTGGAGCCACCTATCACCCGATGAAGCACACATCTGCTGAAGCAGGGCAGTGATGACCGGTCTTGTCTGCAGCAGATGTGTCTTCTGTTCTGAATAATGCAGATTTGTTTTCTTTTCCTCATCGTAATTAAAGCTCAGGGAGTCCAGGCTGTGGAAGGTGGTTGGTAACAGAAACAGAAACCACTTTGCAAGTGCTTTGCAAAGGAGATGTGGAGGAGAGTAGAAATTCTCTGCATAGGGTTGACCTTACAGCCTTCTGAAGCACATCACTGCCTGGAGTGTGGGAAACATCAATGAGCACTTATGGAGCAGATCCTGAGCTGGTGTGGCTCTGCTGACATCGAGCACGCGGTGTCAGCTCAGAGGAGCCCACAGCTGAAGCTGGTAGGACCACAACCATTCCCTCCATGAATCAACGTCAGTAGAGGCTTTGCTGCAGCACAGCGGTCGAGCGGTACACGCTTTTCCTGCAATGGACCCATCCTGCCGTTAGGAGGTAAACAATAAAGCAGGGGAAAAATACACATTAAAATGTTTTTCTGCATTTTAATGACCATCAAAGGTGCGCTTTTGATATGAAAATCCAAATTATTGCTGCCTGCTGTGTTCCGGTGCACATCAGGGAGTAATGAACTGAATTTCTTCTGGATTAAACTAAGCTGAAAAAGACACGCTGTTAGTGGCTTTAATCAAGTATGATGTATGTGTATTTGGAATACAGGAGCAGAGCAGGTCCAAAATAAAACTGTGTGGAATGCACCTAGGGTGGACCTCAGGTGCTCTTCTGCCATTGATGGTGGTCTTGCTAAATTGGACGTAACTGGTGTTTGGGAAGGGGAGGTTGTCCATTTTGTGTTGGAAATGGCATATGTGGGATCTGTTTAACTCTACCTTCCTCATTTCCCTTTTCCATCACATCTACTGTGCCCATTGGGAAAGAGGACAGGTGCTTGGATGATGTGCAAGTGGTTCAGATGGTGACCTACCATCAGGTCAGCTCCCTTGCATGAAGAAATGACTAACGGGTAGCTTTCCATGACCAGCTCAGGGAGAATTTGAGTATAATTTAATACTCCAATACCCCTTTAGTACTACTTGCAAATCAGCATTAATGCAGTGGGTTGCATGGGAATCAATAGGAGAAAGATTCCTCCTAATGTGTACCCTAGGGTGTCTGTTTGCAGGAGATCTCTTATAAGATGATGCTTCAGACTTATGGAGCTTTCTGATTTCCTTTTTTTAAATTAAAAATATTATTAAAGTCAATAAAAGTATAAATACCTTAAGCTTTTATTGAATCTTGGAATATTAAATGCTGTTTTTCTATAACCCTCTCAGCGATTATTAAAGAGGAAAAACTTTGCTTTTTTGCATTGGAAATTATTTCTGTATCAAATGCAGAGTTGTTTTGGTTGGTTTGGCTTAAACCACATATGCTGCTTTGTTTATTAGAATAAAGTAGAAGGCTGTAAGAACAAAATATCCATTTACTTTATATTTTATCTTGAAAGAAATGCTTCGGTTTCTTATTCTAACTATATTTTATAGCTCTCAAAATTGCCTGGAAAGGATGTATTTATGGTTCCAAAATGAAGTCAGTGAATGTTTTCTGTGCAAGTTTAATTCTCTCCCTCTATCAGTATGTTTTTTATATTATAATTTTCAGTTGTTGCACAGTAATCTTTTTCTGTTAACTCTTGCAAGCCTTTTTTTCTACCTGTAGTAATCAAAACAGAACGGGCTTTCTTTCTATTTGAAATGTCCGGATTGAGTTGAAGAGATTTTGGAGTGGAAGGGGGGGGATATGTGTGATTGGCAGTGTGATTTTGATATCTAGATTGATATCTAGATAAATAGATAACAAAATATATATAAATAAATACATGGGGCAGGAAGCCAGGGATAAGCTGTGTGGAGAAATACATAAATGAGAAACAGAACCGTTTAGAAAGCTGTGGCTTTCCCAGCTCAGAAGAGGCCTCCCGGGGATGTGTGTCCTCCTGGTAGGTTTTGGGACAGTCTGGAGTCATGGGCCTGTCGTCACTGTCATCCTGGAAGGTGTCACACGTTTATCCCTTGGCTGTTTCTGGTGCAGGAACATGGATGATCCAAGAAGTGCCGTGGGCTGGCAGGACTCTTCAACCAGGGCTTAGCCCAACCATTAGAAGAGTTGCCTTCATCTTGGATGTTGAGTGAACAGAAGGTAAGGGCAGGCCGACGCTGCTTTGGCCGGCACGCACTGCCTGATCCGTCAGGATCTGCTGCCAACGTCTGCCCGTGACACCAGCTGGTTCTTCCCTCCTGCTTAGTGGCCAGGCCCAACCTCATAAGAATATTTGCCAGGGTGATAAGTGCTTAATAGCGACGTGTTTGGCAGCTGTGCCATTGGATGGCATTTAGGGCTATTTCTTAGCTAGGGTTTGGAAATGAAAAAAGGAAAAGAGTATTTTAGCAAAGAGGAAAGAGAGGAGAGAGGGATGCTGGCTGACTGCCATGATTCATGGAAGTGGGATGCCATGTCTGGAAGGAAGGGGTGTATAATTCATTGTATGCTGGAGAAAGCAGTGAAATTGCTTAATTCTCTAGACATGACTAAGGGCTGAAGCCTTTCTAGGGCCAGGCTGCAGAAGGCTTGAGCAACTACTTCATCCCCTCTTAGTCTGACTGACTTGTATTGAAATGAACACGAGTGTCACAGATTTCCTTAGCACTGTATATTGTGATTCAGTGTGGAAATGTCCTAAGTACTATTTCATTTGGAGTTGACCTATGAGCGCTGGCAGCCTGGGTCAGCATTGGCCCTCATGCCTCAAGCAGGATGGATCTGCCAACCTCCTGTTCCTATGATGTTTTCTTCAAAGCTGAGGTAGTTGAGGTTCAGTATTGTTTAGTATGATTAGATAGCTTTGATTTTCATGTTGTTTGAGGTATTTCTGCAGCCTCCTGGCTAGGTGTTCCTGTTCAATATGCTCCAAGGAAGCAGTAGATGCCGTGTCACTTGCTTTCCCTGGAAGAGGTGGCACTGTTATAAAGCCCAGCCTTGGAATTCAGTAGATGTGTAAGCATGGAATACTTTTTCCTTAGAAATCCAAACAGCACAGCAACCTAATGGAAACTTCCTCCCTCTAACAAGAGGAGAAAGCTTTTGCAAATGCTTTATACATTGCAATGTGCGTTTTTATGGGGCAGAGAAGGAGGATGAGACCATGGCATTCCCAGGTGCTGGGTGCACTGGCCCAAGAAAGGAGCCTTGCCTCAAAAAGAGGTAGATGCATCCTTAAAATAGTGGTCACCCCCTTCTTCTTTCCTCTTTTGTTTTGTTGGAGCTGGCCTGGCAAAGAGGTTGATGCAATGTATGAAGAAGAGCATGACCAGAAAGGGGAGAAGCTGGGATGAAAGGTCATGTTGCTTGGCAGCAACCATGCAGCAGAGCTTGCAAAGCCATAAGAAGAAAGTGAAAAAGTCAGTGTAGAAATAGGAATGAGAGGTGGGCCCCAAGGATGAAAGGCTGGACAAGTGTGAGGAGCCCTTGGCTATGGCAGAGCAGCCCACTCCTGAATCTGGCATCCCCTGTGCTGGCCTTGTGAGTCCCCATATTATCCGTCAGAGTAAGACAGCACTTTTTGGGTTGGAATGAACAGTTTGACTTCTGCTAAGGAGTCATCCCTGGAGTAAACCCCTCATGCCCATGGTGTGAGAAACAACTGAGAGCTGCCACGCGTGGTCTCAAGGTGACCCGTCTCGCTTGACTGCGGGCCAGGCTTAAGCTTAGCATTTCCTTGCATTAAAGAGCTCGGCTTCAAAGCTGTAATGTCCTTTTAACGGGGTGTGTGTGGATGAGTAATAGGTGACTGTATTCTTTCTGCTGTTCCCCGTTCTGTGTGAAAGCCTCCTAATTGCCCCTTAGAGGAGGACCATATTTCCTGGTAGTTTGGAGAGACCTTAAAGCGGCGAGCAAGTAAGAACAAAAGTCACTTCACTTAGTGCTTTAGCTCACTCTAAATAATGAACCTTGACTCTCCTAATTTTGTGTAAGAAACAGCAATCTCTGAGGGCTGCAGAGATTGTGCTATTTACAGCTGCCTAAAACACAGCCTGTATTCTCTAAAGAAGTTGGGTCTTGTCTTCAGAGAAGCATTTTTCCCCTTCTAGCAAGCGCATCCTCACATGGTTCCGTTAGGAATTGAGCTGTGCTTTTCCCTGTTTTCTTTTGGCATAATTAAAAGTAAACTTCAATTCTTCCCTGCTTAGCTATGAGGACAGATCTTTTCCCCAGCTCTTCCAGGAGCAGAGGAAGAGAAATCCCCTTCCAGTTCTCCACTTGCCTCTTATGCCAAAGGCATCGCAAACAGGCACGTACGCTGATCCTCATCCTCTCTCTTGAAACTTGGAAAATAACCAAAGTAATTCCATAATTTTGTGTGATGACTCAGAAAAATGCAGCTGAAGTTTCATATTCCCTTGGAAGTGTCTTGGTGGAGGTGAGGAAGATGCTTCTGTATAGATTTAAATATACGTATTTTTCCCCCAGCCCCTTTTCCACCCTCTGTTTTCTTTTTCAACACCTTCTGCTTCCCTCAAATCTCTTGAGAGTAGAACAGAAAAATAATCAAGGCTTTGGAAATTTGGAGTATTCTTGCCTTCTAGAAGGTTTGTATTCCAGAAGGGATTTCTTAAAAAGAACCCCAAATTTAATTTGTCATGCTTATGCTGTTACAAAACTCTTTCATTAGAGATACCTTAAAAAGTGTTCTTTTAGCCTAAGATGAGCTTGCATTTTTAGACAAAAGCCTACATCGAAAGTTCACTGCACAAAACCTCCCATTTTAATAACTTAAGCTCATGAAAAAAGTGTCCCAATAATTCAGACAATTAACCCTGATACCTTTACAACTCGCTGCTTTTCCCCCAGGAACACTGAATCTTTTCTTTTATAACTTTAACTGGGGAACTAGCTGCCTAGTAAAGGGTATGTACGTTCCCATTAGAATGGCTATTTCTTACATTAAAAATATAGTAAGCCATTAAACTCTTAAAATGTAATCATTAACATTTAGCACACTATGCCTGATGCATTAAAAACATTATGTGCAGCTCATCTCTTGGACTCATTTAGGGAAATATCAAATGGCTTCAGGGTAGCTTTGTTTTATCTTTTAATTTTAAATGATATTGCTATGTTCTCACTAATTTGCACCTGTGAGTTCACATATATGTATATATTTATATGTGAATAATAATAAAATATAATTCTAGTAGTAGTAGTCTCTTAGCTGAATTCAACTTCCCTTATTGACTTTCAAGCAGTTTCAATGATAGGAACTTGTGAAGCAGCTTTGCTATCATTAAAATATCCTCTGTTAAATTAGTAACTGCTGTACAATATGACGTAGGGTCTGATTGATACTCGTTCCTTGTAGATGTCATGCATTAAATCTTCATTTTTAGGACCAATATGATCACAGAATTGAAAAGAATGGTCTCTACTTGACCATGAGATAGATAAACACATACATACATACATCATCATATATGTATGATATATATTTTTTATATATATATATATATATATGTTGTAGAAAAGTTTGGCTGTAAAAACATACCAATTTAAAAGAATTTTGAAACTAGTTTCTAAATTGTGGAAAGGCCTGTGGAGGAAGCATCAACCCTGCCTGTAGCTCATAGAAAGAAGTTGAAGCTCTGTTTGCCAAGAGCTGTGGGAACAGATCAGCCTCTACATTTTATGGCCATATGTTGTTCTTCATGAAAGATCACTGAGTGGTTGGTGAATGATTTGTCACCAGACTAAATCCTCAAACAAATGGAAACTAACCTTTTTTCTTCTAGAAATTTGGAGCAAATGCTCCCTCTGTCACGTGGCTCTGGCTGCTCTGCAGCCCAGTTGACACTAGAAAACAGCAGAAATCTGGGGACAAAAGATCTCCTCAATAGCAACTTCTAAATCCTACAGAGGATGGTGGCATGGGACTTAGATTAGGATCTGTATTTTTTCATGGGCTTATTTCTAAGTTGGGCAGCATGAATTAACCTCCCAATTGGATGGTTTTTCCTAAGGGGATAAATACTATATCATATATATATATATGGATGTGGTACATCCAGTCACAAGGTGGTTTGGAGTATCTGGGGCTGAATCTTCATGGGTAGAAGAGGGGATGGAAGAAGGACAAACTGTATTTGAGATGAATGTTTTAAAAAGCTAACTTGCAGGATTGAAAAGGAGCAGTATCCCCTCTGGTTGTGTTGTGAAAGAAGATGGGGTATAAGGACCTTATTTTGATGTGATGTTGTGGGTCCAAAAAGTACAGGATCCTTTCTGTAATTCCAGTCTGGTTGCCTTATTTCTAATATGTTATATTCAGCTTTTCTTTCATCACTTGTCTCCTGTCTATGTATTTCCCCCTGATCCAGAGCAGTGGAGCTGCTGGCCTTCACATGTGTATTTTCTTTCACTTTGAGTTTACAGCCAGCAGCCCAGTTCTTTTGCTTATCTGTTTTTTAATAAACTCTGGGGATAAGTTTTGTTTCTGAATCAGACTCGCTCTGCTTCTCTGTCAGAAACATGAGCAGATGCTCAAGGAAAGAGGAAAGAACAGGCCAAGGATGGAGGAACCTTGCCAGCACGCATATGGTCCTGAGCTGGCCATTTCAGGGGAATTTCAGCTCTAGGCATTTCAGGGATGCCCAGAGCCCATTCAGCTTCCCACAGGTTTTGGGGGCTTCCGTAGGAATTTTGCCGTTGGAGTTTCTGAACCTTTTATGCAATGATTTATCATTTTATCCCCAAGCAATGTGCTGCACAGCATCACAGCCGTGCATGATATGAGAAAGGACTTCTTCAACGCTGCAGCAAAGTTAGAGCAGAGGCATCCTCCTGGCTTTTATGGCAAGCAGCTGCATGTTGCCTCTCCATCCTTCCCCTTTTTGCTGTTACAGACCCCTGCCAGAGCTGCCTGCTCACTTCTTTTCTATGCTAAAACATCCTTTCTCATTCGGTTTCTCTCCTAGAGCAGAGCTGCCCAGGTGCAGAGATGGTTGGACATTGAAAATCCCAAATGAGGGATTGCTTCCAGGCCTGCCAGCCAGGCTGTCCAAGCCTCCTGGCCGGCAGAGCCTGCTTCCCATTTGGATTTGTGGAATTGGCTCAAGGCAGAGTGTTTTTCTTGCCAGGAGGTTGGATCCCACTTTGTGCACCAGCTACCTTGAGACCAGCGATTGTGTCCGCTGGCTTCGTGGCACTAAAATCCACTTGCAAATCTTGCTCTTTCTGCCTCAGCAGCAATCTGTGGTGACAGCGTGGCTCGAGAGGGGCAATCCCACATGTGCCTGGGAGGAATAATCACATGCATCTTTGTAATCTGTATTCTTAAGGTAAAAAACCCTAACTGTGATGTGGTAATGTGTGACAGTAGCACCCAATATAACTGTTTTTAGCAGAAAAGCATGTGCTTTGTTTGTCTCTCTGTCTCAGGCACACTCATCCTCTGCACATTAGAAATTACAATGTTTTCCATGCGCAGCCGAAGGGGCTCCCGTGTCGGTACCCGGAGCTGGAGTGCCTGGAACGGTGAGCGGGTCTCGCAGGGCTCGGGCTCTGCTGCCTCCAGGGCTCAGGCAGAAGGGGAGCCCTTTGGGGCTTGAAACACACGGCCAAAATGCACAATTTCTAGTGCCTGAACAGGAGCCCGTGTATTTATGGTAAGTATCCGCTGTACGTCAGCACTTTGCTCCATATCAGGCTCAGAGTCCTCCTTAATCTGACTCCCGATCTGCATTTTAAACTACCTGACTTGCCTGTAGCTATTGGCTGAGACATTAATCCAATTGGATATGACAAACCATCGTGGAGCCAAGCTCTATTAAGGCTGGCTTTATGACTCTCTGCTTCAATTATTTTGCTGATTTCATATAATTTTAACCTATTTCTTTTTCTAACTCTGCTAGACCTTGGTTTGCATCAACTGTCCTGCTTGCTTTCTCTGGACTGTAGTCCTGAGAGTCATGTCTGCAATGTTGTAATATGTGTTATGCTATAAATTGTATAAAAGCAGCCTGCAGTCATGAATTAGGACAGGTGAGGGGGAGCCCTCCAGTGTGAAACCACCCTTTGCTGTTGAGAGGCCCTTCTGCATGCAAAGCAAAACTTCCCTTTAGTTCTTTCTGTGTCAAAACCATAGTAAACTGCTAGATGCATAAAGGATCTGTTTGCTTCAAGGGCTCTCCTACATTCATAAACTGGATCCAGGTCTTGTTAAGGAGCATTAACTCGTATCTCAGAGGTCTTTTGGCAAAGGATGAAGTATCTACTTTATTGTGTTGGGGAGAAGTCTACTGGGAGAAGGAGCTGGGAATTGCTCTGTCATTGCTTTTTGCTCTTCTTGTTCAGAGCTGAGGTCAAACAGGTCCACCAGTAGCATCAAGACTAGTTAAGATAAGTCTTGATGAGAATCTTCCATCTCTCTTAGGATGAGCCCATAAATGCCTCCATTTCCTTGCTGGGAATGGAAACAACCACCTTCATGGAAGATGCCAACCTTGGGTCCCTGCTGATGCAGCACTAGAGAGGTTTGGCTTTGATTCACTCCTCTTGTAGCTGTCCCATTTGGAAAGGACTGAGCTACCAGCAGTCCCTTCTCCATCGTTATCCAGAGGTGGCTCTTCTGCAGGCTTCCCTTGGGCAGAGAGAGGTCAAAATCGTGGTGGAAGAACCCAAGTTGACTCAATAGCAAAGCAAGTTCACGGTTTCCAACACTGAGGACTTGGTGGAGCATCAAGAGAACCCAAGTGCCTCACTATTCCTCGCTCGCTGGATAAATATTTGAGTTTTGAGTCAGGAGAAACTTATTCTTAAGGGGCAAAAAGATAGCAAGCTCTGAAAGGCCTTTGACAAAGTAAAATACGTCCTTTCCCAAGCCGGCTGATCATAAAGAACGCCGCCTTTTAACATGCCTGGGCGAGCTTTAAAAATGACTCCGTGGATTGTAGAATTCAGCACATTTTCTTCCCAATTATTTTTGAAGAGATCCTGACAAATGTTTTCTAAGGGAGGAATGGCAGACTGTCTATTTTATTTTAGTTTTATGGGACTTTTATTTTTATCCTGTCATGAGAAGCAAATGGCAGAGCTATGATTAGGATAAGCCGTGTAAGAGGGCTCAATCTGCACAATTTATGGTACAGCTTGCTTTAATCTGTCAAGGAATGGGTGTTATATTGCCTTTCAATAGAGGCTAGAGCTCTGGCTATATATGTTAATAAATTCTCTCCAGACAGCCTTAAAAGATACCAACAATTGCTGGGAGCACTCGGAGCAGAAGCTGTCTGCAGTTTTGAATCCTTGGAGGACTCTTTGGGATTTCTTTTGCAAAAAGCAGACAAATAAGACAAAGTCCCTGGCACCAATGTTCTCCAAATAGCCCTGGACAGAGCATTGCAGTTGTACCATACCTATTCTTTTAGTAGGTAGAGGTCAAAAGGGCTACCAAGCTATGAAAATGATAGTGGTTATTGTTGGGCTGAGGTTTTGACAACATTTTTTTTTTTTGTATTGCATGGATTTATTATTATTCCTTTATACTGTGAACCTAAATGTGACAGAAGGGTGGCATTTCTTGGCCTCTGTTTGTGGTCACCCAGAAATAGTCCCCAGTAATCTGAGGCTGAGATATTGCAAGCCACTGTTATAATTTCTGGTTTATGGGCTGCTGCTTGTAATATGCTGCTCTTTGAGATATGAGAGACTGCTGAAGGGAGATTAAAAAAAGGGGAGAGGTGTTGGTCTTGCCATCTGAGAAATTGTTTCACTGATGAAACCAATTTTTTTTTTTTTGTATTTTTATATTCCTTTTCCACACTGAGAAGGTTTGTGATACTGAGGCAGTTGTCTTTCAGGACAAGTTCTTGTGGCCTCACTGGTTAGTTTTGATTCTGTGGTATGATATGGCATTCCTAGTGTTGGAATCACGGTGTGATGGGAGCAGTGATTAGATAGGTAAGCAGTCACATATGTCCAAGTGGAGATTTCATAAATAATCCCTTTTAGGAAGATAAATGCACCTTCCCCCTCAAAGCTGTGCTAAATTTTGCATAGTCATCCCAAACCCAATGCTGATTTCTTTGTACATCTGCACTGCATGAGTAGTAGACCTGATATTCTGCACCAGAATAGTGCATTTCACTTTATACTTATTAAAAACTGTCGGACTCTTGTAGCCATCCAAAGCCCTCGTGGTCTGGTTTCAGCTTCCATGCTTTCCGATGGATTGATTTTGATAACTTGATGGGTGAAGGTGATAGGAGAATTAGACCCGGTGCTTGCCCTGGTGAGTTCCATTTTGATGTTTTACAGCAAGCTGGGAAAGCTGGAAACCAGATTCTCAAAATGTCATTGGAAAGTAATTGCAGCTCCCCTAAAACAAGACTTTACACCTAATTCTTCTAGACACTGGTAGTACTGGTTTTGCTGTGAGAGCTGCAGGAAAATAGTCACAAGTGCAAACCTTGAACACTAATCTAATCTCAAAGGAGAAGAAAGGGCCCCCCCGTTTAAGGTTAGGAAAATGGAACTGGGGTTTTTTTTTTTTTTTGCACTTTGATTTTTTTCTTCAAGAAAAGGCAAAGCAATTGCTTTAAGCAGTGAAGGAGGAAAGGAAAAGCCTGGGATTATGAGTGAGATCCTTAGGATCTAGTTGAAGTCTTGAAGTGATTGCATTATAATTCAGTAGTGTCGCTATGGGAGTGATATCCCATTTAAGTTGTTCATTAAAATTTACACAGCATTAAAACTAAAATTTTTCTTTGTTCCTTCTCTTAAGAAGGAACAAAAATAGATGTACGGTAGCCTATTGAAGGAAGCTACTAGAGGTCATGTCCATGTGGAAAGGTCTCGTCAAGGCTTCAGATGACTCTGTGTTTTGAAGGCCACCAGAGTAATCATAGAGAGTACCTCATTAATAAGGCTTTTTTAACAACTTATGGTCTATATAGATGAGCAAAATGGGAAGGTTGATCATGTTTGCGGTTAAGTAAGTGTGTTATTGCCACAGTCATTTAAGGGTGTAAGGTGTGAGAGAGGTCATGTGTTTTGTAGGATCTGTGTTTTTCTCTGGGTAAAGGAGACAGGCCTGTGTGTGAAAACAGTTACCCCCAAGCAAGGTACGGCCCTTTCTTGAGTTAATCTGCAGGTCAGCCAACTTCAGGAAACTATCCCTCAATAAAAAAATAAAATGATTAATTTAAAATCTATCACAGAGGGAAGAAACAAGTACAATGCAATCCAAAGGACAGGGCCACTCCAAAACCCGCGTCTTCCAAGGCAGCTCTCCCGCCAAACTGGCACCCTGCATCCCAACTAAAATTCCGCAATTTAATCTCAATTTGTGGCTGAGATATTGCCTTTTTGGTGCTTGACCTATAAAGTTAGATGTCAAGCACTCAATTATTTTTTCACATCACAAAGTTCTCCCCAGAACTGATTGAATTCTTCGGCAGTGAGTTTTTGCTGAGACGCCCCAGACTCTTGCTAGGGCTATTCCAGGGTACACAGCACTAATACTGTTCCGTGCTCCCTCTTGCAGCAATGCCAGCAGGCTGTGAAAGAGGTTACCCTCCAAACCAGTGACCTTCCAAAGAGACTGTCCAGTATTAAACATAATCTCCGTGTTTTATTTTAATGTTTCCAGGAAGCTTTTAAACTACAAGTTCTCTCGCCACTTAATAGATAACTTTATGCAGAATTTTTTTATGGCAGCTCAACGGGTTTGCTTACTACTCACAATGAGGAGTTTCGCTTCACTCTGAGGATGTTGGAGGCTTTGGAGTAATTTCTGCACAACCCAGTGGGTGTCATTGCTGCTGAAGCCTGGTTTCTGAAAGAAAAGG
>JAVCKT010023788.1:22862-36144 GCA_032273925.1 Rhynchotus rufescens
AAAAAAAAAAAAAAAAAAAAAAAAAAAAAAAAAAAAAAAAAAAAAAAAAAAACCCAAAATTGTTGAAAACGAACACAGAGTCTCAAGCTCTGCATCCCTCTCTCCTTACGCAGACTCCAAGCGAGCGCTCATCAGCAGGCGACCTTGCGTTTCGCAGCCCAAAGTGTGGACTGAACCCCGCTGCAGCCAGAGGGAGGGCACAGGACGCATTTAGGCTCTTGCTAGCGACTTAGGCTGGAGCGATAATGAAAACCAGCAGCCTAAGCTGGCGGCCAGATGTGCAGCGCGGGCTTCTACCGAGCGGGAGCCGGAGCCGCCCGGGCGAGCGTGCAGCTCGGGCCCGCTCCTTCTCCGTGCCGCTCTCCTAATGCCGTGCAGACAACCTCTCCTCTCTTCCCTAGCATAGCAAAAGCAATCAAGCCAAATAAACAGTCGAAACGTACTTATTTTTGGTAGCAATTTATATTAAACTCACTGTTACTTCTCCCTACCTAATCAGTTTTTAGGGTTTTTTTTTTTTTTCCTACGCATCTCCTGGGTGAAACATCTGCTTTAGTATCATTTAACAACCAGAGCTGTGGGTGTGATATTACCTACATTTCTCTAGTTAATATCTAACGACACAATTTATCTGCACATTTTTCTTATTATTTTTTATTATTTTAAAGTCACGGCAGAATCCAGTTTCAAGCTGTGCCTGGCATGCACATGGTGAGACTTTTCGTGCAGTGTAATCCTGAGACCAGAAAGCTGAGGCCTCGGCTGAGGGCAACACCAGTGACCCACCCCGATACAGGACCAAGGGGTTCTCCAACTGCACCCAAACACCCCATTTGGGGCGTTTTTCTGAGCAAACCCAATGGGATTGGAGGAGGGATGATGTGTGCTCCTCTCCACCTCTGCCTCACGCACTAAATTTGTCCCTCCTTTGGATGCTGACTTTGGAGGGGCATAAGGAACACGATGGACATGGTGCTTCCACAGTGCTGGAGACACCGGAGTGACATCAGGCCATATCTGCGGCAGCAGGAGACCTCCCCCAAGCCTCAGGAGCCGAGCACATATATTCTGTTGTAAACCCCTCTAATCCCCTGGATAAATCCACGAGTTCGTGCTGAGCTGTATTTCAGAGTCAGTATCCAGCACCAGGACTCTGAGGTGGAGAATACCAGTTGCAAACAACTTGGACCACAGGAGTGCAGGGAGAAACACACAGGGATGCACGCTGACACCCAGGGAACTTTCCTACTATAAATGTACCTTATCTAGTTCTCAAACTCTTATTTTATTGGCACACTTTTCTTCTGCTATACGCAGCTTTTCAGTTCTTTCATCACTATGGCCAATTTCTCATCACAAACTTTTAAAATGCCAAATATTTTGAGTTATCTGTGGTTAAGCTAGCTTACTTTCTGATGCAGCAAATAAAGGGCTTTTTACTTGGTACCTCCTACTGGAACAAAAAGTGATTTCCTACTCAAACTTTAAAACAAACAAAGAAACAAAAGCCTGGCCATTTTTCCATCCAACTAGAAGAATTACTGCTGGCCAAGGAAGCGAGCTTGATATATTTCAGCAGAGAACGTGCCACTTAGGGATTTTCTCACACACTTGCAATACTAAGCTTTATTTAAAACTCTTCTGCAGCCACCACCATAAAAGCTATTCACAAGCCAGCATTTTCATATGGGAGTGACTGAAGAACTGGGCAAACCTGACCCCATTTCATCCTTAGATGAAATCCCTTAGACTCTAAGGGTGTGACTACTAAAGATATATATGCATTTTAAAGCCAGTAATTACTGCAATTAGATTATGCAAGTTATTCTTGATATCATAAATACATTAAAATACATAGAAAGAACAAGATGTAAACTCTACCTTTGAAACTAAACTTCAAACATATTTACTACCACAGGTCATCTATAGAAAAAGAGTTTGAATTTTACCTTTAGCTACCCATTTATGACACATATATAAAAACTGATTAATTGAACTATGAGAAAGCAAACTAACAAAGGTGATGCAGTAGTCACCTGCTGAGTATAGAATAGACTTGAAACCTGTGTTATGGACTTGCTGGTATTATCTGACTACATGGGAACCTATGGGAAATTGGGGCTCTCCAGCAAAATGCAATAAGCACACAATTCTTCACTTCAACGTTAATTTAGTCATGGATTTTTATTTTACTTACTCCTACTTTATCTGAAGAAAATAAATCAAAATTGTGTTATTGTATTCATCCGATAGCACACACTAGATAAACAGTAATTGCTATTGAGTAAATACTCAAAGGAAAATTTACTAAACATGAAAAACTAAAATCTACCTCTCTATTGTAGGGTATCTCCAGCCAAAGTCCCTGCAGCATATGCAGCTTTAAAAAAATCTCAGCATATGTCAAAAATGGACCATAACTGAAGCACTGGATTTTTGCAGACCAGTTTTTATTCTCTCAGACTCATACGTGACTATTGTGTCTTCATGTTACACACATTTAAAATCTTTCTCTTCAGAATTACCCTCATTCTGCATTTCTACAGCAGTTTCTATTCCACTGCCTACCATAATGGAGACTTTTTATGTAACAATTTTCTTCAATCAAACTAAATGAAAAGACATGTCATCCTCCTGCATCCATCAGTTTGTTTGTTGACATGTTAAAATGTAACTGCTCTGGCCTTACAATTTCTAAGCAGTAGATTTTTTTAATTTTCTGTAAAAGCTTCTTCCTTAATTGTGCTGAACAAATAGTAATGATGGTTTTTAATAGACACTTGGGGACAGTACATAAAAACTCTATGCATCATTCAAATGAAGTTTTCTACAGAACTTAACCAGATAAAGGTGATATTTATCTTTTTTGAAAAAGCTATCATCCCACACATTGAGAAAACCTTTCTGCAGTCTGACTAAACATTACTAATCTGTTATTCTACCTCATTGGTTTATAAAGCAAGAGAAAAAAAAAAGTACACTAAAATGCAAAGTCAGGCCTACATGGTTCAAGCCATGGTTCAATCATGAGTCCATATTAAAATTAAAACTTCAGGTTGAAGGCCATGAATACTGCAATCATACAATGTTAACAGGATTCATTTCTGCACTAAACTTCTTTTTTTTTTTTTGCAGCCATTTGATAATTAGTCTTTATATATGAGCAAAGTCTTTATAACCAGATTTCACTAAGAAGTATTGTTGCCTCATTATCTTGACTGGCTTTTCAGTTAATGCAATGTCTGTATCACCCTCTGGCATAAAACCAATAGATGAGTCCACTCAGACAATCTTTATATGCTTTTAATAAAAATTGGTACTAGACTGCTCTCAAAGGTGAAGCTTTTATTCATCATTCAGATCTGAAACAAAGTGGTAGCAGAAGCCTTCAGCAGAAATGCAGGGGTCTAAAATACCCTTCTGCAGACGGTCTTGCACAGAAGGTCAGTTCAGCAGCATTCCCTCTGTGACCCACGAATTCTGCTGCAGGAAAGTTTCAATGCTCAGTTTCTAATTAAGTTTTAAGTTACTCTTCCCTCTCCTCACCTCCATACAGGTTAGATCCTCAAACATCATGATGATTTTCCTCCTCTATCTGGAAAAACAAAAGTTTGGAGAAATACAGTCCAAAACAAGTTTCAAAGGAAAAGCAAGCCAAAAATAAACTCCAGATGAGAAGTTAGGCTTGAGACTTTTAAGAGACTTCACACTAAGCTAGCGAAGAACTACTGTCGACACCAGGGCAAGCTGTGGTCCTCCCTAACTGCAATTACTCCCATTCAGATGGATCTTGCTACACAAACGTTTCTAAATCCGGACCTCTTTCTCAGGCCCCACTCCAGGTCCAAACACAACATATGCTATTTGCTTCATAAGCCGCAGCAATATTAAGTCACTCTCCGATCAAGACGGATAGCTTTTTTCCTAAGCTCTTGCCCAAGTACAAATGGCAACCACGAAGGACTTTGTGTTACCTTTTGAAGCTGCAGTGACACATACAGCATGCAGCTGTCCACAGGGCTGAGCAGGGCTGCAAAAGGCTTTTTTTTTTTCTCCACGAATTAGTCCCTTAGGAAGATCTTTATTCCAAAGCAAACTGCTGGCAGCATGAGATGGCTGAAAGTTGTAATATTCAACAATATGCAGAGGGCAGCAGCATTAGTGCACAAAACCGCACAGTAAAACTCTTTTTCAAACACAAAAATGGAAGATTTTGTAGACTATGTGTGACAAAATCAGGCAAGTGTTTACACAGGCAAACCAGAGCTCTCGTAGCTACACAAATAAATAATATTCCTTTTTTTTTCTTTGAAGAAACAGCATATGCTCAACACTCCTTTGTCCTGTATCACAATAGAAAAACTCTTTGCACTGGAATATCTGAATCACTTCTTGGCAGTCTCTCAAGGTAAACAGAGTAAATTAAAAATGCATGTTTATCGTAGGCACACACATACACACACACTAGCAAAGTGGAGTGCTATATTTGCCTATCAAACACGAGAAGCGATTGAGCCCATCAGTCATTCAAACAAGCAACTGAAAAGTGGAAATAATGGGATGACAACATCAGAAAACAACCTCCCAGAAAGAGATGAGTTTCCTTGTTGCCATTTGTCTTGTCTAATTAATCCCACATGTGGGACTAGGCTGGAACATTAGAAAAAAATTAGGTACAAAATATTACTTTCACTGGGAAGCTTCAGAAGTACAAAAGAACCAGAAATGCTTTATGGTTGTGTTTTGCTTTTAAACTCCATTTTTCATAGCGTCCTCTTAATTTAGGACTCTGCTCCTGTGCCTAGATGAGACGAAGATAACGTTGGCAGTGCAGAAGAAAGCAGTTGAAAAAGCCGGGGAAAATTACGCCATTACCACTAATAAAAAACGATGTCAGTTTCTAATGGGCAAAAACCCGTGTATTAGGTTGCAGACTATTCCTAGGTGCCTGCGGAGCGGTCATGCCCAAGAGCACTTCCTTCTGCTCGAGCCTGGTGAAAAGGGCATGACCTATTCCCTTCCATGAAAACCTTGTCACAGTTTATCCACATTTTTGTCAACTCGGAATCAGGCTGCTGTAACACACCCTCCACAGGGCAAAACAAAATGCGGAAACAAATGCAGAATGTGTCAACCGCTGATTTAATGGAGTTTCATGCCAGCAGCTACTTGCCCTGTGTGTAGGGACTGCATTATCCACGCTCACCGGAGGCTGGGCAGGTATCAAGGTGTTGCTTTTAATATGTAAAATGCTAAAGCCAACCATTTTTGAAAGGGATTTTGGATTCTGGGTGTGCACAAACCACTACCCTTGACCAGGTTCTTAGAATCATGGCCACTTCTGGAAAATGGGCTTTTTAATAGCACACCATAGACAACCCCTAGCACCAGGTAGGCTTGCAGGGCTGAAAAGCAAGCAGGGTTGAAAAGCAAGCTCCCTCCAAACGCCAGGAAATATCCTCCATACGCCTCTTTCTCCTCAGCAGACTCCATATGCTATCATTTTGAACATGACACAACATGACTGGTGTGCCTCTATCTTGACAGATTTGGGAGAAAGAATGAACTGAAGGTTGCAAAATTTCACCGACTGCAGCCCGAGAGGTATGTGGCAGAACAAGATGTCTGCTATGATATTGCTGATGAAATTAATAAGATAGGGACACCCAGGGCAAATATTGCATGCCTGTTCTTTTAATACAATGAATTGAATATATTGCACCCTTTTGCACAGAAAAGTCAACAAGAGGAGGAAAACTATTCTGATTGTCCTCGTAGTGCCAAGAACGAAGAGCCTTATGCATAATATGTCACTTAAAACCCCAAATAACATTATGCACTAACTCCCAAAGGGAAAGTCATACTGAACAGAGCTCCAGCAAGCTAATAGCTCTACACACAAGTTTTCACACTCGCAAACTCTTTAGAAATCCAGGAAAAAAAAAAAAAAAAAAAAAAAGCATAGGAGTCAAATTCTGTGTTGGGCCTCGATCCATAGTGAACATCAGTTAGCCTGGTAAACATGTATCAGTTAGCCTGGTAAACATGTATATATTTAGATGTATGTACAGAAACACACCAGTAGATATATACACACATATATACAGATCACCTGGCTTTCACACATGAATCACTAGTGTGGATCTGTGGAGAAGAACATCCTAAAACTCTTTTCTTAGGAGAATTTAAGAGGTACTTTCAGGAATTTGCTGAAGAAAGTTTCCAGTTTGCTCTCACAAAGCTTTTTTTTTTTTTTCCCCCTCTCTCTCTCTTTTTTCTTTTTCTCCTCACTTCCCCAACTCCTTTCTGTTTATGTTTCCCCCCAAAGGAAGTGCCACTCAATCCCTGCCGCTCCGGGCAGGGCTGAAGCGCCCGCCGCGCTCCTCGCAGGATTCCCCCCGCGCTGCGCACTCACTACCCCACTGATACCCATTTATAAAAGCTGCCCTTTGAGGAGTGTTGACTGAAGCATTTTCTTTGCAGGAATGCCCTGCTGCAGCATTTCTGCTCTGATTGTGCACACCAAGCAGAATGCAGTTAATTTATCCTCTCTGTGATAACTGTTTCAGTTCACTTCTACCATGCTTGCTGTCTTACTTGAAAGAAAAAAGGGTTAATTCCTTTTACAATACATCAAAACCTATATATAGTATATATCAAAATATATGGGTTTTTTTCACCCTTTCAAAAAGGGGGATATTGCAATGTTTTCCTTCTCCTTTGAAGAAAAATCTTCCTTTTGGTTATTGATTCAACTCCAGCTCTCACACAGAAATACTCCAGCTTTTAATTTCTTTTCTACTGTATAGGATCTGCCTGTTTATCTGTGGCACTTACAGGGGTCTGAAAGCTACTGTTATACCTATTCTCCGCACATTAAGAGCCCTAACTAAGTAGGAAGAAGATTACTAGTATGTCCTGCTTAACACACCAGACCTTAGATCAGAAATGCCAACAAGCAAAAAGCCTGTGTTGGCCCCAGGAATCTTTATAGGAAAAGAGTCATCTCACAGAGCCAGCAGAAGTGTTTGAGAAATGTATCAGTACATATCAAGATTTAGGAAAAAACAACAGCACGGAGATCTGCTCTCCCGCCACTGCTAATACATAAGGTATTAAATCGTTAAGATTTCAATTACAAGGGAAGAATGTAGCTAGCCAAATAAAAGCAGGGGGAGTTGAAATAAGTAGTAGGTTAAAGATTAATATTCTAGGTTCAGAACAAAAGGATGCTCTTTTGTGGCACTGTACTTATGCCTCTGAATGTAAACATTGTTCCGAGAACCATTTTTTCTTTGCCCAATCTTTAAAGGGTAATAAATTAGACCTTGGACAGCCATACAAGCTGCTACTAGATGTGAATGTGAATGTGTCTGTAGAAAAGGCTGACTTTCAATCAAAGTCTATTGAAAGAATAGTTGGATTTTCTAAAGAAGCATGTTGTGCCTATTAACCAACTTACAAAAGGGGCCATTTTCTTGATTTATGTTTGGTTGCTATAGAGATCTTGCAGTACAGACTGGCAGGTGAAGCTCCCATTTAACAATCTCACAGGTTTTTCTTAGCTGTACTCGAAGGGCAGGGAACTACAGTTGGTAAAATTCACCGCACAAACATGCTGCGTCCGTCAAACTTAAGGATCAGATTTAAGGCTTTTAGAGAATTTATTGTGAATACGGTAGGAATTATTACACAATCTTTGCCCACAAGTATTTTATGCCCTTAAAAATCTTATCACAGTGGACTGTTTTCGCTCTGTTGCATTTTGTCACTGATACACTTCTTATTCTGCAGGTAATTGCAGGTTTAGAAGGATTCCAGTACATCACAACATCGTAGGGGTTTTCTTAATCCTCTTTTTTGCCAAGTACACAGCGTATTCCCAAGGAAGAACCTTTGTTCTGTACAGTTAAATACTGCAATGCTAAAGTGTGTGAGTTTTTTTTTTTAATAATTAAAATATCTTTTTCACACACACACACACACACACACACACACACACACAAATCTTGTGCTACCCCAAAGCAAACTTCATGACCAAACTTCACTTTGGAGCCAGAAGCAAAACTTTGTGTGTCAGTAAATTACAGCCAATCCAAGACCTGGACTGAGAAATGCTATTCTATAAGACCAGGCCTGGCAACTAAATGCTGTAAAAGGTGGGAATTGAAAACATGGCAGAACAAAAGGCAACACAGTCTGTTAGCAACCTACTTGAGATGTCAAATCTACAAGGCAGTCTACACTAAGTCAAAAAACAAAACAGAAAACCCTCTCATATGTCAGCCTTTCCTTAGCTGGTTTCCTGTGTTCACAGATTCAACCCTAAATATACAGAGGAGATGAAAAGAGAAGATCAGAGACAGAAGTCTCACTATTAATATATTTTAGCACAGAAAAAAAAATCTTTCTTTGCAACTCCTTAACTTCATCAAGCAATATCTTATCACAAAAGAATCTTTATTTCATAAACCAGTGAAGCAATGTTATTGTTGAAGTAAAAAATTTCCATCGGATGTGGTGCTTGTAGCTGCCATACGTATTGGCATCTTCTGCATCACTAGTAGCATAACACTAAATAAATACAGGCAGGACTAAACAAAAGGACATATTATGATGTCCCTTTGTAGAGAAGGAGAAGACATGAGGGGAAGGTGGTTATGTCTGCACAGAACCTGGGTGGAAGGATCAGCCAAGACCCACTTGGTAGCAGGACGGGCTCATAGGCAAACTGTGCCTGGGTTAGCTGGGTGCTCACTGCCGCAGAGCATCCCTCATGGATGGCCTCTGTTGTCATGTTACATCCCCTTGTGCAGGCTGGGGTCCTCTCTGAGAAACTCCAGGGATCTTTGCTAGTGAACTGTAGGGCAATCAGTTTGGCCGCTTTATTCCATTCAAGCCCAAGGCACTCTTCAGGCTCACCTAGTCAAAATTAAATAGTATTCAACCCCAATGAAAATCAAATTTTTCTGAGCTACTGCTCAAATTTGTTACCAAGGACGTCTGATTTCAGTTCTTAAGATCTATTTATTGCCTGCAGAACTAAGAGGATGTTGGGGGAGCTCAACATCTGGAGCTACCACAGGGAAGGCAATGACATGGCACGAGATTGCCATAGAGGGAATAATTTCCACACGCAAAGAGCGCCTAATCCAGTGTTTATCAATGTAAAGCGGTGACCCTCATATACAGCATTAAAAGGTGTAAGAGAATAAAAGGTTATCTTTTGTTAAGGCCAATACAGATGTCTTTCAAGAGGCAGAGTGTTTTGGGGGTAGAGGTCGGCCTGATCCTGTACAGCTGAAATTAATGAAAAGGAGCTTTACCACTGGGTTCAAGAGGGCAGGATTGGGACATGGAGAGGAAGAGGCCTGAATTTTGGCAATCCGAATTCAGTCTGTCTTCAAATGATTGTTCTTTCTCTCCTTCCCCCTCTCAGGGAGGAGAGCTTCAAAAACTTGCTTACACTTAAAAGGGGGAGGAGGAGGATAATTGCAATAATCTTCAAAGGATTTGCTTTAATTTCTGCTGAAAGGACAGCAAGTCTTTTATTGTTTGAACATATGGCTTTTGGGGAGAGGGCTCCGAGTTATTTCATTACTGGTCTTTCGGAATTTTGCTGATTATTAGGAACAAATATGGCCTTAACACCAGAGCAGCGATGGAGAGAGACGACTTCCTTGTAAAGCTCTCAATTGTTTGCATCCTAGTAATTATTCAGCAAATGGATTCCACCTGTTGTACATCACCCAGCACATGCAGATGGGGCTGAAATATAGCCTGGATTTATATTTTATTTGGACTAACAAAGCCAGGATTTGAATTCAAGGGGCAGTGAGAGAACCAAGAATGTTCTGCATCAGAGACTTGGAAAAAGAAATACAGGACTTTGGCTGCAGCCCTTCTGCTCAAATTATCTCCAAATACCTTACATGCAGCGACTCCTCCTAAGGAAAGCAGGAGCGATCAAATCCATTATGCTCTGCTGCTGAACTCTGTTTCAGACCTGCTCTTGACACGTTTCTTCTACTTCCTGTTTTTTATTTCTTACTTTAAAAAAATCAATGGAAATATTTTGACCATCTCCCTCCCTAACTTCAAGTTAAGATCATGGCGAAGGCAGATTCAACCATTAAAACAGTATTACGTAATATCTGTCATCCAGATACTGTTTTATTGAAAATATGTATGTCGGCATTTTGTTTTTATATCTTGCATGTGTTGAACTTGGCTTTCCTATGTATCTTATAAACATAAAAAACACAAGGACTGAAATCCCGTCCCTGCTGAGGTAACAGGATTTTTGTCATTTATGTCCACAGGATTGGATTTCAGCCTCAATCACTAGCAGATTTTTTTCCTTAAACTTCTGTCTCTCAAACGTACACCTACTTAGTAACTATGTCAATATGGGGAGAAATTTACAGGTAGAAATGCTACTATTGAAAACACAGCGTAGACAACGTACCTGTGCTCACGCACAGGTTGCTGATGAAAGTATGTGGCATCACACGAGTTCTGACATCCAAGGTAAGTGGACATCATTACTAGACTTGCAATCTTTTAATCCCCAAGGATATGTGCAATAACAGAAAAGTCCTAAATACATATTTCTCTAATTACATAAAAAGACATGGTTATCATCTTAACTTCTGTCATTCTGCAGTTGCCTACTTTTTGCTTGCTGACTCAGTCCTTTATAGCTCCAGTGCCTTTAAGACCTTTTCAATGGCTGCTCCTTCTACTCCATAAAAAGTGACAGCAGGGAAAGATTCTCCCCTCTACTTGATCCATGTGGAACAAGTTGACTTGCGGAATTCAGGCTCTTTAACAGTCGTCTTCAATTCCACAAGAAAGTACTCAATGTCTTCATGGATCCGACAGGTAAAACTGGCAGTCATGGGGGCTGAACAACAACCTTTCACAACAGAAAAGTTCCTAGGCTATTTCTAAAGGGGGTTTGCCGTGTGATAAGCACATCTCCTCACATTGCAGAAAGTGAGGATCATGCAGATCATGAAAAAAAAGAGTTCCAATAAAGCTTAAAATTCTCCAAAATGTTCTTAAGTAGCTTTCCTACAACTCACATGGCATATAAATGAATATAAAAGATAGTGCTGTGCAACAAGTTTATTGGCATACAGTTGGTATGGCCAGATTACTCGTCCTTTTAGTGAGTAACCTTAGACTGCAACCATGATGATAAATCTTAATCATACCTAGTCCACCATGCATTTGTTCTTCATACTCACACTTCTTTTAAAGTATGTAAGCAGATATTTACATATAAAATTCTGATGGACCACAAAGGATTTGATTTATGCCTTCCTTTCTAAACCTACCAAGTGCATTGCGTTTTCCACCACTGATAAAGCCTCTAGGCTTTCAAACTTGTAAATACATTTTTACAATTGTTAAGCTGCTATTACAGCCTGTGAAGGTTCCTTGTCTGGTAACAATGGAAACTGAAGTTTTATGTTTATCTTCAGGCCAGGACGGATGGAGGCAGCAATGGTATATGCTTTCCTAAACTGACCTGCTAATGACCTGAATCCTGCCCCGGAGGGTTTAGTCTCCCTTGGAGTAAGAGGATATTTGGCTCTGAAGCTAGTTCAGCCTACTACTGATTTAAAAGAAACTGCCTCATCCAGGTTAAGGGTTTTAGATCCTACTCTGCAAAACCATTCCTACTCTACTGCCATTCATACATGCTTTTTTCAGACATATTTGTTTAGAAACAGAGGTACTAATTATGAAAAACATCTATGTAAAACCTGAGTGTTTTTATCAGTTACTGCAGTAAACAGTATGGCCAGTGCCTAACATTAAAAAAAAAAAAAAAAACAGTAAGTCTTAAGAATCTGTTTGATTGCTTATTACTTTCAACAGTTTAATTACCTCAGTATGACTATTCTGCATGTCTCCTTGGGTCTATGCAGAATTATTGTAAAGTCTTAGCTCTCAGTTCTTTATTGACTAGATTCCTTCCTTGAAAGCATCATGGATGAGAAAGCATGATGAGAAAGGAGCTCAAGTCAAAACAGGGAGTGACTGATCCTGACACTTGGCACTCAGATTCTCAGTCTGTTCTGAGGCTATTCAGTTAAAAATTCATTTAAAAACTATTTTGCCTTATGATAAGCACGTGCATTTTATGTGTAACTGATCAGCCTTAGAGACAGCAAGTGGCACAGGCAACATTTCCATGATATTCTCCTGTCTATCTGGAGACTCATGCTGCAGTGTTCCAAGAAAGCTCTACAATATGGAGAACACTCACCTAGACCTCTGAACGCTTACTCAAACTTGCCAGCCTCACCCATCACTACCAAAACACCACCCGTTCTGATTTTCTTCATGAGGTCTCCAGTACTACTAGGTAATGATGTGACTAGAATTCATTTCTCCTGGAGACTGCCTGCTTTGAGCCTCTACATCTGCACACAACACTGCACAAATTCAGAGCAGCACTTACTATTCTATTTTAGATTTTTTTCCATGTGCTAATCATCACGGCATCTAGCATCGCAGTTCACATTCAACGCTATCCATACACATGTGCAAAACAAGAACCCCATTTACCATTTTACAGAGATATAAACAACAAGAATTAAAGCTATAATAAAATTCCACATGCATATAAGTTCCTCAGCACAATTCCCATCCAGATAAAACCATTATTTATATCTGTCTGAAAGAGTCTGCAAAAAACATTTGTTGGAATTTTGTTCCTAAGTCACTTCAGTGCCTTGGAAAATGCTCTCCCTTTTCAGTTGAAGAAACAAATGGAACAAAGTATGTTCTGTTTAAAGTCTCCGTGTTTGAAACATTAGCTCCTAGCCAAATTCTGCTGTGAAACCATATATTTGCTACATTTGCTATTCACTTGGGAGATTCCACACCTCCAAAGGCAAAATTTGCATTCTGTAGCATGTGGCAATAAAAATAAATTTAGTATCACATATGACAATGTGTAAATCTATCTGCCCTCATATTTATCAACTACATATATACAAATGGTGCATAGCACTTCAGTCTTTCTTAAGATTTCACAGTGATTTCTTTGTCCCTCAAAAGTTTCTAAAACTTGCCACCTTTGAAGTCTAGCTCATTGACTCCTAAAAACCTTTATTTCAAAGATGACTTGCTACTATAAATGAAAGGCATGTTACATACCAACTGGCTTAATTCAGTATACCAGCAAATTACCAGTAAACTATAATATTGAAGGATATCAGTGCTAATTCCCTGCTAATTTTGCTCATTTTCACACAGTATAAAC
>JAVCKT010023790.1:0-15848 GCA_032273925.1 Rhynchotus rufescens
GTGAGGCCTCACCAGAGCTGAGGAGAGGGGCAGAATCACCTCCCTTGACCTGCTGGCAACACTCCTCCTGATGCAGGACAGGATCCCATTGGCCTTCTTGGCCATGAGGGCACTGCTGACTCATGGTTAACTTGGTGTCAACCAAGACTCTCAGATCTCTCCATGGAGCTGCTTTCCAGCAGGTCAATCTCTAATTTGTCCTGGTGCCTGGGGTTATTCTTCAGTCTTATGATATCTCTGCCCAACTACCCAATCTGTCCAGGTCCCTCTGAATGGAGTCCTCTGGAGCATCAGCCACTCCACCCAGTTTGGTATCATCTACAAAATGGCTAAAGCGAAACAACACTGTCCAAAGTACTTATCTGTTAACCACAAAGTCACTATTATCTTTGTTTCCCATATAAACTTCACTGTAATCATGTATTTACAAATGTTATAAAATGACAAGAGAATGGGCAGGTCACTGAACACATGTGACTGTAGAAATGTACTTACTTGCTTAATAGCTAGAACCAAAATTATTATTTTTCAATAACAATTAAAATTGAAGTCTTCAACCTAAAATAAAAAATACACTTTTAAGGCTAGAATTAGATTTAATTCCATTGCTGAGTCCAGATGAAACTAAGGCATGACTGCTGAAATAGCACTGCGGTCAAATTCTGTTCAAATTTGGACAACTTGTAAGACTTCTAACAAAAACAGAGTTGACAGAGTCAGCAATAAACTGATTAAATCTTAGCAGCTGCAGCTTTCTACGGCTCCATGTGTTCTGTGCATGTGCCAGCCTGGGACCGTGCCAGATGCGAGCCCTGGGACTGTCTTCTGCATCGTCAGCGACAGGCAGCCCTGCTGGGCCCTGTCAGCAAAGACGTCGCTCCTGTTTGAACGCGGAGGGGACCAACTTGGAACTGTGTCGGGTAGGATTAATACCGAGAGCCTGATGAAGGGCAACTGAGAGAGCTGGGCAAGAAGAAGAGAAAATATGGAGGAGAAAAGCATTATGCAGTAAGTAGTAGCACTAGGCTAAACTGAAAGCATCAACTTTTGAAAGATCTGTCAAAAAAGTGAAAACAGAGTGAACACAAAAGGAAGGCAAGAAAGAGTTGAAGAAACAATATCTAAAATACACGAACAAAAAAGAGATGCAATGAGGAAACCTGCCAGAGAAACTGAGAAGATGACAGATGATCAAGTTATACAAGGAGCACTCCAAAGACAATTTCCCTGCTATGGTCCCTGCATAAATATTTTCCTTGGTGTTAATCATGGAAAAAACATGGGAAACTTGGTACTGCATCAGAGCACTTCTTTATGGAAGACTCATCAGAGGATCTGTTTCAACAGAAGGGTTGGGTAGAAGAACAAACCAACAGCAGCAAGTTGGCAGCAGGCATTGAATCCTTGAGCTCTGATGGAGCTACTGAAGGTACTGAAGATACAACAGCTAAACTACTGCATACAGCCAGCTTGTACCTAGCCTCTCACTTAAAACCACCCTGGTATCAGAGGCTTTTCCAGGGGTGAACATCACCAACGTTAAAAGGTTTCTAGGATAGATGAGAAAACTACAAACCAGGAAGCTGGCTATGGGTGCTGAATAAAGCAATGCTAGTAAGCCTAAGTAAGGGAATGAGTGAATATGTACCATACGGGGGGGAAGAGTCACCAGGGCACTGGTAAAATCAACTCACACTTTACAAATCTAATACATCTCTTTAAATAAAAAAAAATGCAGGTAAAAAAATCTAGTTGATAGTCAATTAAACTTCTAATAGACAGTCCCCAAAAATTCTTGAAGAAATGAAGTTGCATTGGGGTAAAAAGAGAGTATTTCCCTAGATAAATAATTGGTAAAAAGTCAGGAAACAACAGGTAGGACTTAATGGTCAGTTTTTGCAGAAAATCAAGGTCTCCCAAAAGAGCTCCAGAGGAGAGCTCCCAGGAATATGTGTTTTTTAAAATATTTATAGGGATACTGGAAAAGGGTGGCTAGATAATGGGGATGAGAATGCCCACAAAAACTATTCTGAAGAGAAAAGGTGAGGACCAACTCTGAAGACATGCAGGACTTCTCTACTGGGAGAGGCTGGGAAGTAACTGAGAGATGAAATCCAGCATGTGTGTAAGCACAAAGTGAGACAAAAAGGTAAAAATGCTTCTAAATTTCATATGCATCAGCCTATGAGTTGTCTATTATCACTTATGTAAAACTCCAAGATGTTGAAATTGCAATAGATCAAAAAAATCAATACAGTTCTCAGCAGGGCATAAACAGGTCAACAGAGTATCAGGAATTTTCAGAGAAACAACAACAATAATAAAAACAACTAGAGAATAGATCAAAAACCACTATTATACTGCTCTATAGTGACATGATTACCCAAATCTTGAGCGTACTCTTCAATTCTGTTTCCTCATCTCAAATAAAACAAACTGGGAAAAAATGTATGGAATGTAACTGAATGTCTTCTAACTAAATAAAAAGAATTCTTCAGCCCGGAGAAGAGCCAGCTGAGAGGAGCTATGCTATGTATCTCTCTCTTCCCTACGGTCTTCCCAGCTACATGAAGAGGACACAGTCATTCCCTGTCTCTTCCTGTGGAAAACCTTGGTGAAATGGCATGGAAATGGGTGTCAAATGCCAGGTTTGACTCACAAATGAAGCTCGAGCATTTTTTGCCATTGGCTATTCTGAACGTTAGGTGCTTATGCAAAGAACAGAAGAGAGTGGACAAAACCCCCTAACAAAATGCAGCCAAACTCGTTAAACTCAGCAATGCCCCCTCCAGTTCAGGGCATCCCACTGATGATATAGAAAGCTTCACTATGTGCTTGCTCTGTTCCTACTCTTTTCTCATATAGGCGTCTCTGTCCCAGACAAGAAGTGGGGATAAATATATCTGTGACCCCATACACACAGGACTGTGTTTTAACAGGCTTTAGGTAACAGCAGAGACTAAGAAATAAGACAAAGTACAGCTAAAATGGGCATGAAACGACAGAGAGAGATTTGCAGGAGGGGACAAGACAGGATTGTGCAGAAAAAGACACTTTTTTTCTCACATCTTTGTTTTATTAACTGCAGAAGCTGAAAGATGCACAAGGGATGAGACAAGTGACTGCAGGGAAGAGAATGAAGGATGACACGATTAAAGAAGCAGAGTACTATTTGGAAGAATTTAACTGTACATTCCCTACCTAGAAAAAACCCATATAGGATGATGTGAAAGCAGCAGTAACCACACTTGCAAGCAGTCACTAGCTGATCACACCAAAATCTGGGGATCCTAATTTGAAAAAAAAAAATGATTAAAAGTTATCTCCAACTGTATGCTCCAAATCCAAAGGTATTTTTCATTTCCATCTCCAGGTCTTTTTATTTTAGTAATGTGACAAATCCCAGTTTTCATGTTTGTATATAATGTATAACTTTCTGCTAAGGAGGATATAGAAGAAGGTAGCAAGAGTTTAAAAACTGAATTTTTATATATATGTGTATATGTATATATACATATAAAATATATATATATAAATATAAAAATAAAATATATATATACATGCATCAAAGCAAGCAAGATCTCACCTGTAATAAGTATGAGCCAGCTGCCTCTGCACTGGAGCTCTCATTCTGTATTGTGTTCTGTTGGGTAAGGGCATCCTCCCTCTTTCGTTCCTTCTGTCCTGCTTCGTCATCTTCATATTCATCTAGGCTCTAAAATCAAAAACATTCAGTTACAAAACTGCATTTTAATTTTAATTGGATGCTTAACCTATTTAACAAAATTCATCCACCAGTGAATTAATATTTCCAAAGATTAATTTTACATTTCAGAAATGCTAAGTCTTTGTTTTCTGACAAAGTACAAGAATATAGTCTCACAGCTGCTGGCTTTTTCTTAAGCACAGAAAAACTCCTTGAAATCAAGATCCACCTGGACAAAGCCCTGAGCAAAAAGGTTCAGCATTAAGCCTGCACAGCGCCAGAGCCAGCATTACCTTGAAGGGCCCTTCCCTTTGAATGATGCTAAAGTCCCATTTGATTCTAAGATCCAAGGTGCCAGGGCAATCTCATCTCTAACAAGCAATATTTTTAGCTCCGTGTAGTAGAATTAGTGTAAGCACAGAAAGGAAGGAAGTTAATTTCACTCTTAACTCAATAGCTGATCATCTTTTTTGACCTGGTGGCATCTGCTGAGACAAAATATCTGTTTTCTAATGATCCATTGACTCACTCTAGGAGCCAATCTTTAAATCAATATTCTCCATCTTTTATACACAGTAAAGGCAGTATCCTCATGTATCACATTATCCCAATAACCCACTCTGAAACAATGAAATAAAAAATGGAAAATCTAAGATTCTGCTGAAAGAAGTGCATTGATATTTGGCTCTTACGAAGTCAGACTTTTTCAAAAAGAGCTACAAGGCTCACAAAAGCTATCTCACAAAAATTAGGAAAATGTCACGTAGGTTGGGGATTAGAGAGAGAGAAAAAAAAAAAAGCCCTTGTAGATTGTTCTTCCCATCTCCATGACATTCACATAACACAACGAAGGTCTCAGATCAGTCAAAGGAAAGATACTGTTTGACAGGAGTTAGGAAAAGCAGCTGCCAATAAGTTTAGGGAAAAGTAGCTGGAAAAAATAGAGCGCAACAATTTTCAGAGACTTCAAGTAAATTTTGCATTTGCAAGGATCAGCAGCTTTAAAGGAAAGTGTAAAGCTCAAAGTTCAACACTTTGTACCTGTACAAAGGTACAAAACCCTTCCTTTTAAGAAGCAGACAAGATGCTTCTTAATTCCCACATTCTCTTCTTCAGATACACACTCTCATTTGTTTTCATTTGTTTCCTACAGACCACCAACTTTTCACAGAAATATTATTTCTATGAATACTTCTGTGAGGCAGAATAACTTTCTACCTTTGACATAAGATCACCTGCTACTAACACATGTAGATGTTTTGGACAGATGTGAAGTGACATTATCTGATACGACATTTCTTCCATCTTAATGCAGGATTACTTCCAGAACACAAAACAACCCCTTAAATTCAATAACCTGTTACACAGTACTCCACAACAACTTCAGTGAATTTGTAATCTTAGCACTACTTAAATTACAGGGCTGGGTTTAGAGTTATAAAAATCAATGAAGGGACAAGTTTCCATTGGCAAATTTTAAACACTGCTTAAAAATTTAACATGAAGAACGTGCTGGTGGACACTTCAAAAGATGTTTTGTTCAAATTATCCTGCAAGTGAGACTGCCTCAACCCAGATGACGTTTCAGTTGTCTGGACTATCGCTTTGTATAGTTATTTGCTTTGTCCACAGTATCCCAAGTCCATCCGAAATGGACTTGCAACCACTGAGGAGCAGCTCTGACATGTTACATAATCTGTCCATCGCCTTCCCTCTGCTTCTTTATTTTGCTCCTAGGCACTTCATACCCTTATTTGCCACAAAAATCAGCTGAGCTGCTGCACAGCACATATTCAAGGTGACATTCCCACATCTGATCTTAATATAAGGAATCCACAGAAATTCTTTAGGTTTTCTAGCGTTTCAGCAAATGTTTGAAGCCACAGTATAAACATTTTTCTGTAAACCTCTAGTATGGAAAAAACAAGCAGGATAAGATGCTTTCAGAATACGGGGAATGATGAAGGAAACAGCCACAGAGATCTCCCTGCATTCCAGCACACCACTAACCCGCAGTTTAAGGAGACACTGAACATTTTGCATGTCTCCTTAAAAATGAGGAGACATTAAAGACATTAAGAACATTTTCAGTAATTCACTGGGTCGCCTCCTATAAGTATGTGTGCACTGCTAAGAAAGAAAAAAAAAGAGGGAGGGGAAGAGGGCGCCTTTTCCCCAAAAGCAAGCAGTAAATTCTGCTAAATGCGCAGCTGAGTTTCTAAATGTAACAATTCAGCTCCTCAAGAAACTTCTACTTCCAAGCCTCTTCCTGGAGGTCACCTGCCTCTTCTCTCCATCCTCTTGTATTTGGCTCACAGTTCTGTGGGCAGAGCAGATACTATGAGCTTCGCAATTCACATCAGTCACTTTAGTTTCAACAGCTTCAATGAGCCCAAATTTTTGGCGGTTTTTGGTCATTTTCTGGCCTGACACAGAGGTCATCTGAACTAGTCATTTTGCAGAAGCCTGAGGATGAGCACTTGTGATACGGCCTATTCAGCCAGCACGGCAGGACGTGCAAGGAGGTTTGTACTTCCAACCCAACTCCATCAGTCTCTGTTCAACATTGGACAAAGAAACAGGAATCTCCACTACTTGGTATTTCGATATTCCTTTAGCTTCTTAAACTTGCTGACAATTTAGGAGAGAAAATAAACCTCATCTTCTTCCCTCTGTCCCCAAACTTTTTAGAACAATTAAAAAAAATCAATTCTATAGTAAGTACATTTCTATATTTACTGAATATTTTAAACACACTATATATAATATGTAGACGCCTATATAAATGTGTGTGTATATATTTAAATATATATATATATTACAGCTTGGTAATATTTAAGATGATGGAAATGTCCCGAAATTCTGAGAAATTTTCATAGTAAAGAACAGGACAAGTAAGAATTTCTTTTTATTCTGAACAAAAATCAGCAAACCATTAACTACAATGAAATACACTTCAGGAATCAGCACTACTTATCCCTCCAGTGATCATTCCAAAATGCTTTAAAAAGTTATCTACAAATATGGGCAGAGCATTTTACACGATGTTCCTTAATAATCACTTTTCCTAGTGCAGCACTGAGTACCAAATGCTTTTTGCCTTTATCACACATGCCTCTGGGACCTGTCAAATCCTGTTTTCCTACATGTTTGGAAGGGACCTCGAGCAGGTACACGACCAAACCTTTCCGTACCCACCCTCTCCAAAGCACATACATCACACATGGGGGAAAATCCCAAACCAACGCCACCTTTCCCCTTCAGAAACAGCATTTTTAAAAATCAGACTTATGTCTAAACAGTGCCCCACATATTTAAGTATAATGGGTTTGCAGTAATATAAAGTAGTCCTTTTTAGTAGTAGTTTTTTTTAGAGTAGTTCTACTGTTCTCAAGGTAAGTGGAAAAATGACTTATTTATCACTACACAAGTCTTCCACACGGTCTGGCTTGCTCTCCTTCACAAGCTGAAGAATATTCACAGAATATTCAAGGTTGGAAGGGACCTCTAGAGCAGCTAGGGCATGTGGCACAGGGCGGCATCCAGGCGGGTTGGGAAGATCTCCAGAGAAGGAGACTCCACAGCCTCCCTGGGCAGCCTGTGCCAGGGCTCTGGCACCCTCACAGGGAAGAAGTTCCTCCTCACATGGAGATGGAACCTCCTGTGCTGCAGTTTGTGCCCATTACTTGTCCTACTAATTCTGTAGTCCTGAGAATTAAGTCCTCCAACCTTTTACTCTTCTGACATGAAGCACACCTGATAGACAGGTTTTTCTGCCACTGTGAAAAAGATGCTGCTCAAAAGACACCATGCAAATCTTTTTCCTTCAAGTTATTCAGCTGACTTGCTGCTAAAAGTATGTTCTGTTATCTTCAGCCTCCTCCTCTCTCCTACAAATAAAAATCTCCCATCATCACTTGGCTGAATTCTGCTGTATTCTTTCTTCTTGGTTGTTTTCCTTTTTTTTCCTTTGTTTCTTCGATTGCCTTTTTTTTTTTTTCCTACTACACTATTCTGTTTTTCAGCTACACTGTCAGCTAAATTTTTGCTCTTGTGGAGAAAAGAGATTTAGACTGCAGAGCTACTTGTTTATCAGGTAAGCTCAGAAATGTAAACATATATAAACACCATACTTGGTCCTGAAAGAAAAAAAGACAGAATAGCTTACAGCTGCACTTTTGGGACAACCAAAATAGTCTTGCACTTTCCATATGAATCATTACATGTTCATTATTTTTTAGGAGGGAAGGGAAATTGGTTGACGGCTTCATCAGTGGTGCCACATCCAAAGGCATCTTTGGTGCCACCACCGAGAACGCGCTCCCAATCGTCCCCTCTTCACAGAGCCCCTAGGGAGGCAACAAGTGGACGCGTGGGCAGAGACATCAGGCAGAATCCTTCAAATGCAACTTAAAAGTTAAAGAAAAGGAGGGAGACTTTACCTGGTCTTTCATGGTCTTCCCTAAATCTTTAACGTCTTTCATGTTAATAGCATTCTTCCCTCCCTTCTCCTTTCCCTTCTTCTTGTTCTTCTTTTTGAACAAGCATTTCTTACAGAGACAAAAGCAGCAGGTAAGGATTAATAGGACTGCAACTATGGCTATGGCTATTAAGGCCCAAGGTGGCACTGGAAGAGAAAAAGAAACACACACAAACAGAAAGCAGCAAAATGTTAGTTGGGTTAAATTAAGCAACAAGCATGCTTCTCTTACAACTAAGGCTTTTGCAATGAAAATGTCATGCAGAAACACCTGAGATGCTTTCTAAAATGCCCTGTCATCGTGTGTACATTTCTCCTGGATGAGCATTTGCACACACAACCCCCATTTAACACTTCACACGGGCTCTGTTTACATGCCTGGTGACAAATATCAAGCTAACTTGCAGCTATTTGGATTAATCAACCAGCTTAAAACAATATACCTGAAATATTTACACTAAATCTGTAAAACACTCAGCACATTTGAGAATTTGCTTGCTTCTTATCTGAGTTGTCCCGTGAACCCACCTGGCATTGTGGCAGAATCTAGGAATCTCCTTTTGGCACACGATCCCAGCAGGCAGTTTTAATGAAGAGCCCTTCTCCTGTGCCCACTGCTGCACTTGGCAGACTTGCACAGTCCTCACTACAGATGCAGGTCAAGGTCACCAGCAAACACAGAGGACTGTCCAGTCCAAGGGCATTTATGCTATTAGTCATCATGCCCTAACATTAGCACAGTTTTAGTAAATAACTAGACTTTCATCAACATTACTATAAATAAAGGCTTATGTTCAGTTTATTTATTCAATTCAGGGCTCTGGACATAGCTGAAGTATAAATAAATAATACCAAACACTGACTATGATAAGCACTCTTGCAAAACATCAGGATTTTGGAAAATAAGGAAGATGACATTTAAATGCAAGTACTTCAGATGAGAATTATCCTCATACAAATCAGCTTTAATGACCACTGCTTCTCCCATTTAACCAAAATACCTGAGAAAACTTTAAATGTTATAAGCTGTCATTCTCTAAAATCTCTAAATGTACTCAGCCTTTTGGGTCTGCAAGATAGTCTCTCAATGCACTACCCAAAGGTCTCTAATACGATACACAGCAAAACTGAAGAGTGAATCAAATTTGACATGTTGACGTCAGTGAACCACAGAAGAGAATGGACAGTATAAATAGAGAAAATTAATTGCTTAAAGGAGCTAAGCAGAGTGTAAAGCACAGTCACAAGAAGTTCCACTAGAAAGCACCACTTCAGGAACAGCATAAAACATCTTATACCTTACCCTATGTTTAATAGCTATGTTTCTACCTTTTATTCAGATGTCCTTGGTGATAGAGACAAAAATAATCAATAATTTCTGTAACACTTACTGTGCCTCCAAATGTTCAATTAATGCAGCTGCTCTATGAGAGGAACAGCACCATATGTAGAACAAATGAGAACTGATTACTAAACAAATGAATGCTAAAAGATAAACAGTGAATAGATTAACAGCTGTTTAAGGGATGTATTTTATGAAGTCATCAACAACAATTCTGCAGTTAAAATTGTATTTAGATCTGCACTTATCACAACTTACTTTCCATTTCATGCATTAATGATTTAACATTATCCTCAAATCTGGTGTGGTAACACTTCATGGGACAACTGGCTTTGCTATCAAGTATTATATTTTCATCAAGGAACCAGTGCCTTTCACTGTTGTGTGCTCTTTCCAAATTCCATACTTCACTTACATGTGCTAGACACAACCTTTTAAATGGCACTTAGATAATGCTGTGCTTTCCATCTGAAGCTAATTTAGAGGAATTTTGTCCATGAAATGAATGATGACCCTAAATGCACCTGCTCTTGGTTTGCTGCCTTGGCAGTTGGGCTCTAAAACTCCAGGGGTTCAAGGGCAGAAGAAGCTGGACCGTGGGAAGGGACCATGTGGGCATGGTGGCACCATGGTAGGAAAAAATGGGACAAAGTCGACATCCATGAGCTCATAGAAAATTAAGTTGGGCTGTATATGACCAATATACAACTGCAACAGTTGAAAAAGCTTGTGGAGGCAGTGGAGTCAGGTGCCTGCATGTCAAGTGGGTTCTGGCACCGTTGCCTGGTGTTTCCAGGGCACAACGCAGGGAGCCCATGGAGCAGTTCAAACATCTGGATGTGTCTTCAGCAGCTCTTCTGTGATGTGTTGTCTGTTGTAATTTAATATCCCTCACCAGCTCTGGTGATACAATTAAATGATCATCAAATTAATACCTGAGAAACCATGAATCATGCAGAATTCCTCATTTATTCTTTCAAAGAAAATTCCCTCTTTTTAAATTATTTTTTTATTAAAGAAAGCATGAATAACAAAGGAAAGAATTTTTTGAAGGGTAACCCAAAGTTTGGACGTTTCCAAAACAGGTTCAATACTCACTTCTGCGAAAGCATAACAAAAAAGAATGGATGTTTTTCCTAACAGAAGTGCACTATCTCTGTCAAGCAGATGGTTCATGAGAATATTGTCACTGACAGAGATTGTTCAAGCAAATATTGTGGGTGCTTGATGCACATGTTAGATTTAGAACAAGTGAAACCTAGAGATACCACCAACTTTGAAGTGGTATTTGCTTCCTTTCAAAAGCATTACTTGAGTAATTCTAAATGTTAATCATTTTACACAATACAGACAAGATTTTCCAGAACGAGCAAAGTCTTGTAGAGTTTTCATTTTTCTGGGCTTCCCAATTCATGATACTGCCAGAGGAGTTTAATTTTCTGAAAAAGTTGAGCTCCTAAAAATTATTTATTTGCAAAGTCTGGTGCACACCCAAAATGAAATGACTAATTTACCAATTTTGAAAATTCATACCTATAGCTTTTAATTTTTTGACATAGCAGTTATGACCTGTGTCTACTAATACCTTATGGATAGCATATGAACCTTCCTGTTATTACAGAATTGATCATTTCAGAGATGTATAATGGTTATAATGCATCTTTGCAGTTTATTAAACTATTAAGAGTTTTCTACCCATATGCATAATTTTCAAATAACTTCATTTCCTTGGTGCTCCCTGCAGTTTGAACACTAGCTCCATCTGTCTTAAATCACTTTGATTAGGTCCTGTAGCTCAGCACGAAACCTCAGGGGCTTAGGACATGAGTACAAATAACAGACCTCTGCTGTAGATGAAGGACAGTGGGTGACATAAAAAACACAGACCTTAACCAAGGGATGAAGCCAGGAGCTTCTTGTACAACTTGTCTTACCCAGTGCCAGCACAAGGGGGTGCCTTGAAACCAGCAATACTTCCCTATACTATCAAGGAATAGCTAAGGCTTAAGCATAATTAATATGTGTGTAAGCTTTCCGACAAGTCAGTGCTATATTCTCTGCTCAGTGTGGGCAAATAAATAATACTTATTTGGAAAAAGCTGTCATGAATCACTACATGATTCAGTGATTCTTAAAGGCTGCTAAAGAAAATCTACGGGAGGGGATCTGCCGAGGTAGCATACTCAGTAAGCAAGGTCTTGAATTAGTCTTGTTGATCCAGTCAAAACAGGGCACAATCTAGGATTGTGTTTAGAAATGCAGGAACAGAGCCTACTATCTGCAAAAGGAGGAGATCATAGAGCAAATAAAATGCTTGGCAGAGCAATAACAGGGAACTGAAACTAAGGCTGTTGATAACCAGGCATTTCAGGCACCAGTGCTGCATCCTGCACTCCTGCTGAACATGGACGCAGCTAAAGAAACTGTGAGCTCTCCTTCCCCTCCCTGCCCTTCCCCTCCTTTAATGTCAGTGAGCTGTGTGCGTGTTGTGGGCCTTTTGGTGCACTTGTGCTCCTTCAGTTACATAGACCTTTTGAAGGTACACTTCCATTAGCATTTTAGTTTGGGCTATGAGTGCACTTCGGAGGCAAATCTCCAGACCATCCCCACTTACCATGCTTGGACTTGTGCTGGTTAGCAGCATGGGAGTGCATTGAAGGCACTAAATGGGAATATATGCCCCCAGAGCATCTATGCTTCAACTGCAGAAGACCCACAGCCCACCAGAGCAGACCTCTCCAGTATCATCCACATGACATGTGCAGTGTGCTCTCCGGTCCTCAGTATCAACTGCTTCACACTATGGATTTCTTCTATTGCCCTACACTAAATATAGGTTGTGTCTCAACCTATCATTAAATCTTGTTCCACTGAATATACTGGGTTCAAAGGAAAACACTTATTAATGAGTTACTCAATTTAAGAGCTAAAAATTATGCTCTTTATATAAAGATATCCTTACTTAGCCTTACAAAATGCTTGGAGAGGTAAGGGCCTTGAGTCTAATACTGACATTTTAGCTAGACAATCTAAAATTATCAAATGCCTCAGAAGACATTTGACTCCAGAGGAAAAGACAGTAAAAAGGAAGACAGAATATGTGTAACAGCATCAAAGTGCTGTGGTCTGTATGACAGAACAAAATCCTTAATGCTAATAATTTTCCTTCCTTTCTGTGAAACTTTTCTGTCTTAGAAAAGGATCTGAAGAGAGGGAAGTTCAGGAAGGAACAGAGGAGATGAATTACAAAGTGAAGACTGCCATACTGAGAACGCCGTCCATCCTCTGATGACTCTCACATAGGCAAGAACAGCCCTACTTAAACTAGGGCTGACAGCAAAGGACTATCAGATGATGGCAGATTCCATATTATTCTACAAAGGAGGCCATTGCCACGTCAGAATTGATAAATATTAATAAGGTGTTTCAGAAGGGACATGATACTTAATAAACAGGAAGCTGCAATTGCCAAACTGTTGTATGTGAAGAGCATGACATTAATCTAAACTGGTGGTAGCCTGAACATCGAGAGCTGTGGCAGTTCTCATTTATTAAACTGAAGTTTTATCTTTGCTTTTTTGCACTTAATGCTCCTAATCAGGGAGAACAGGTAATATATAGCCCCATTTACAATTTCTTTATAAAAACTTCCCAAGGGCCATGTTCTGAGAACTGGTTTGACTTTCACTAGAAGTTACTTAAAGAAAGAAGAAAATGTACTGAGAGCAAGGACTTAATAATAGATACCACTGTTCACAGAAGAAGGAGTGCAGAAGTGATCGATGCAAAGAAAAGGAAATGCTGATACACGGTAGAACAACTTGTAAAACAAGAAGATAAAAACTGTCAATACATACAAATACTGATGATTTTAATGATAGCCTTCAGGTTTATACAGCTACATCTCCTTGCCAAACACCATTATATATGATACCCAACTTTAACAGCACATTTGAAAAATACCATTTCCACTTTTATTATGTTTATTTCATTTTTTTTAATGATGTGGCTCAAATTAATGGCTGTACCTCTGATCTGTCCCTAGAAGAAACTACTACTAAATATCTTAATGAATGCTCTCACGCTGACATTTTCCCTCTTTCTTACTTCAGCATTCAGTGGGCTGTTGCATTAGGCTATCTCTGAAAACAGTTTATGGAAGTTACTGAAGCCATAACTGGGCTAAGAAACATATGTTTGGACAGTGAAAGTTTCCCACATGCAAAACACCCTCTAAAAGTGATCAGAAGGGCTTTGCTGATGAAATATCCTCCTATCCTGGTATAAAATCTTCCCACATAAGAAAATACTGTATGTCCAGAAGATTTCTGAAATATGATTATGCTCAAGAAAGCATAACTGAAGGCAGAAGTTTAGGGAAGTCATATATTATAATGCAAATTTCATTGTTAGCAGCCACAAAAGTATACATCACTTCTGTGAAGAGAAAAAAAAATTAGATCTCATCATTGTCTATATGAGACAGCAGTGACATAGCCAGCCACGAATAAGACTGTTTGCAAAAAGATCATCTGCTTGTCCCAGGTATTTGTATCCTCTGCATCTGTGTATGTTCCCCTGACATAAAGTAGAACCACTCATGTCCCTGTTGGCTTATTTAGAGACTGTTCAAGAACCTGAGACCTAAAGGATCTTTTATACATGTTAAATACTCAAGAACCACCCTCCAAGCACTCTAGACTTCAATATATGCCCCTCTTTCTGTAAATTTTGTGCTGTCCCATCTTTCCCAGCAAACTGACACTGAATCTAGCTGTAACCCTAAACATGGCTACAGATTGAGCTAAGATTCTTGGGCTGCTCCTAACAGCTTATTGTACCTGATGTGCCTACTACATGCTTCCAAAGCTGGAGGCCAAAATGCATGAAGTGACTAAAATACTTCCCTGAAGGCGAAGTCACTCGTGCTATTGGAATTGGCAGGGCATTCTGATATAGTACTGCTAGTGCTTTTAGGGGACAAGTTAGGTTCTATGGCTTAGTAAAAAACAGGACTCAACAGCACGTCTTCTTTCTGCGGAGTTGAACTATTCCTGTCTCTGCTACTCTGCCTCCCTTTCCACATTGCTCAGTCTGATGAGCTCCTCTGCTCCTCATTTCTGGAGAGGGACCACAGCGAGAGTGAGGCAGAAGGGCTTCCAGGTATGACACGGTGGTGAGTCGGACAAAAAGCCTAAGTGAGGCTGCCAGGGTGCCTCTTTCTTCACAGGGATCACAAGGGCTTTCAAGCTCAAAAGTCAAGTTTCATCCAAATAAATACGAAAACAAATAGCTCCTCTGTTAATCAGCCTGTTCCCCACTAAACTTCAGATGAAACAGAATATAAATAAAAAGGAGTTAAAACTAAGCTGAGCCTGCTGTGTCACAGCCCATTGGTTCTTGCAGGCTGGCTTTCAGCCTGGCCACCTGGCAGCAGCTTCCCTGGCGGGAGTGAAAGCAGTGTGGTGCCCCGGAAAAGTTCCTGCTGTTGCCTTTGATGCCTGGCTAGCCTGCTCCCTGCTCTGCTCCATGCCCTGCTCCATGTCCTGCTCCCTGCTCTGCTCCCTGCTCTGCTCCATGCTCTGCTCCATGCCCTGCTCCATGTCCTGCTCCCTGCTCTGCTCCATGCCCTGCTCCATGCCCTGCTCCCTGCTCTGCTCCATGCCCTGCTCCCTGCTCTGCTCCCTGCTCTGCTCCATGCTCTGCTCCCTGCTCTGCTCCACGCCCTGCTCCATGTCCTGCTCCATATCCTGCTGCTTGCTCTGCTCCCTGCTCTGCTTCATGCCCTGCTCCATGCCCGGCTCCGTGCTCTGCTCCGTGCTCTGCTCCCTGCTCTGCTCCATGTCCTGCTCTGCTCAGTAGTGTCTTTTACAGCCCCACAATCCCATCGCACGTATCTCCCTTCTGCCTGCTTTTCCTTTCTTGCACAAATACAAGTGTTTCTGCCCTGAGCACCTTCCATAGCATTCAGCAAACAAGCCATACCCCCACTATCATGTATGTCCCCACAGCTTGACAAACAGCAGCCCAGGGGAGAAACCTGGCTGCCCATTGCACAGCTATGCCCCTTATGACAGACATGGGCCCACCTATGAACCCCCATAGCACTGTGCACTTCAACAAACAAAGTCCCCTCTCTCTGGCCAAACCTGAGGCTGATTACTATAAAAAATGGAATAGGGAAAAGCAAGACCTCTGGGGAAGATGCTTTTTGAACAAGTAGGTAATTTCTTACACTGATGCCTCCTACCAGCTCATGATACCTGCTGGCATAAAGCATTTAAAATAAAATAAATGGACTTCAGCTCTAGGTAATTGCC